>JAOXJP010275711.1:0-19851 GCA_025762735.1 Platanus orientalis
ACAATAAAGAGCATTACATTTATTCTATAACAAGTAAATTAACTCTTATTTTTTTTATTTGAATTAAATTCACCATTGAAAGTAAATCTTGATAGTAGTTAAATAATATTAGAGAGTTGTTAGCAAAGACAGGAATGTAGATAGGACTGTCAACTATCAGCCTAAGCTTCTGCATTTGATTCGAATTCGGATGCATCTATATCTTATTCATTTAAATATTCAATTTGTTTAATAAATAAACAAACCGAATCTGAATATATATATATAAAGGGTTTTTTTTGTTATAACAATCAAATTAATGGATATCTCTTATCTTGTTTTGGTGTTACAAGTAAATATTAGTTTTAAAGGAGGTATAATTTTTTTTTTAAAGTTAAACAAAACCCTTAAGTTTTTAATAGAAAGTGTAATAAGATATATCTGAATTCGTTTAAATAAATGAATACGAATATGAATCCTATTTTTAAATATCCACAAATATTAAAATTCACATCCGATATTCGATTAGCAAAACAAATACAAATACTAATGTAAGTCTGTCCGATTTGAATTTGCTTCGTTTACAACCCTATATATAAGGTACTATTGATCATTAGCATCACAATTAATCTAATTTCAAATTTTGGTTGTATGAAAACACGTGTAAGATTTTAGTTAAACAAAATTAAATGCATAACATCTCTTATTTTTTATTTATAAAAAAAAACCATCTCGTATTTTAAACTATTAATTGGATTGAATTTAATATTCTTTGAAATTGCAAAACTACATTCATAGCCCTAAGAAAACAAAAAAAAATTATAAACATTTTAGGGTTTCTGATACTTTGTTTCAACAAAATAGTGTCCTCATATTGCTAATGACAATGGTGGCAATTTGTGTTAGCGGGTCAATGCAAAACATTTTTACAGCCAATCCTAACCCGTTTATTTCAGGTTGGGTTTGTGAGTTATGTGATCATTCATGTTGGTGGGTCAGATTTGTACTTCTCAAGTTAAAGATACATGATTATATGGGTTAACCTGGATTTGACCATTTATTATTCGTGTTAGAACAGGTGAAAATCTGTTTACAATCAATTCTAACCCCTTTATTTCATGTTGGATTCATAAGTCATGTCAAACATTGCCACCCCTACCCAGGCCCAGTATGGATGGTTGCGACATGACCCTCTCTTCCCAACAATGTAGTGTACTTATTATCCGAGAATCCAAAACTAAACCCTTAAACCAAACCAATCAAAGGATCTGTAACATAACAGAAAACCTAAAGACTTCATCACTGTATAGAAAATTAGGATAAAAGATTCTAATCTAATGATTTTTGCATAAATATATACCAATATTGATGTATGAAGCTACCAGATTATTGTATATATATAATCTTTTTCTTCTGTTTTAATAATTATTTATCGAAAACAAAATGATGTATGAATATAATTATAAAAAAAAAAAATCCTTTATCAAGGGGATATTTATGTAATTTCAAATTAAAACTATGGCATTAATAACTAATAAGGGCATTTATGTAATGTGGTAAGAATAACGTACGAAATCGGAACTTGAACCAGCGAGGCGGGAGGCCGGGTTGGGGGTATAAAAGGCGGCGTTGGACAGACCGTCCCTCGCCACCCGAAAGCCGCTGGCTCAGTCAGAACGTTCCTCGCTCCCAATCCTTCTCTCTCTTCTTCTCTCACTTAGGGTTCTCGATTTCCTCTCTGATCGAACAACTAAGTTTCAATGTTTTGATTTCGAAAACCCTAGAAGGGAACGAAACTGTGGGAAGAAAGAGAGTGCGAAGACGAGGCAACCTTTGCGATTAATCTTGTGGAGCTGTGTTCTCATTTTGGATAAAGGTACGGAGATTCTATCTCTTCTTTCTTTTTTTTTAAAATGTTTGGTTTATATATAATCTGTTAGAAATTTTGTGATAATCTGTTGTTTGCAGAGGTGTCGGTTTTTTTTTCCCTGATTTTCTCGGTTTTTTGTTATAATTTTTTACTGTCATATGGTCTTAAATGGAGAAAAAAAATTAGATTGTACGGATTTTTAAACATATTATTTCTTTTTTAGACCGGATCGTTTCGTGATTTTAGGTCGTTATTGAACTCGGGCTTGAAATGTTATCTCTCTTTAGTTTTCTGGTTTGAAGTATAGATCTGGTGCTGTCATTGTTTCGGATTTTGATTTTTTTTTTTCCTTTGTTGTTTTAGTTTGTTTGATTAATTTGTTTTTGTTTTATAGTTTTACTCTGCTTTGAGATTTACGATGCTGAATTCCTTATTTGTTTGGTTTAACATTTCCTGTATGTACATAAAAAATTGTTTTTTTAGAGATTGATTTTTTCAGATTCCAGAAACGTCGTTTATTTTTAATTATTATGTTGTTCCCTCTTGGTGTAAAGATTTATCGTTTCCTCTGGTTTTGTCTTCCTTCGTTTGTAACAATTCACTTTTTTTCTCTTGGAATCAATTTCCAGGAATGAAAACTGTTTTGCTTGTTGGTTTTCTATCTGTATCAGTTTCTGCTTTTTGATCCGTTGAAAGGAATAGAAATTGTGGTTTTGTGTTTCTTTAGTGTATATATTGTTGAAATGATTCTTACAATCTTTTCAGGTCAATATGTCTGAGAGTGATGCATTATGCTGAAAGTTGTAAGATTTGATCCTTCTCTGCAAATTCTGGTTGTCCGAGTGGAGAATATTTAGAAGTGTTCTGATCTGTTATACACTTTGATTGATTGGACTGTCCCTGTACTTTCATCATGGTTGCCACCGCTGCCACATCTGCATTCTTCCCTGCTTCGTCTTCGTCTTCATCTCTGGCGTCCTCCACAAAGACATCAATGATGTTTGGAGGAGGATCAGACAACTTGGATACACGTGGAATCAAGTCCAAACCTGCTTCTTCTGGCGGTTTGCAGGTTAAGGCAAACGCCCAAGCACCTCCCAGGATCAATGGGACCAAGGTCACACCGTCGGAAAGTATGAAGACTGAGGATGAGGCATCTTTGCCAGCCCCGAGAACCTTCATCAATCAATTGCCCGATTGGAGTGTGCTTCTTGCTGCCATCACGACAATTTTCTTGGCAGCTGAGAAGCAGTGGACACTTCTTGATTGGAAGCCAAGGCGACCTGACATGCTTGTGGATCCATTTGGTCTTGGGAAGATTGTGCAGGATGGGCTTGTTTTCAGTCAGAACTTCTCGATTAGATCATATGAAATAGGTGCAGATCGGACAGCATCCATAGAGACATTAATGAATCATCTACAGGTAGTAGCTCATCTTTTTATTCTCTCATTTATTTTAGCGAACAGTAATTTTCTTCTGTTTTGTTATTGTATTTGACTTCTAACGGGCGGGCTTGGGCAGGAAACAGCACTTAACCATGTTAGAAGTGCGGGGATTTTAGATGATGGTTTTGGTGTAACTCCGGAGATGAGTAAAAGAAATCTGATATGGGTGGTCACTAGGATGCAGGTTCTTGTAGACCGCTACCCTTCTTGGTAAGTCACCTTCTTGCATACAACACTGATATACAAGTGACTCAATATGACCGTTTCTTGAGATTTAGCTTTTCGGTACCGCTTGAAAACATTTGCTGCTCTGTTCTTGTTACTTGATTTCCATTAAATATCATTCTTGTTTTTTATGGTAGAGAGTATACATTCAAGCTGAGGAGATTCTTTGCAAACCTAATCCAATGCATCTCTCCTCCTCCTTTACCATAGATACATGTCACCCCTGATTGTCTTGATGCAGATGGTACATCGGTAATGGTTGTATAGTTTTTATGGCTACATTAATTGTACGAACTGCTATGTTTTGACCTGTAAAGGTTGTCTTCCATGTACTTGAATGACCAATATTTTCCAGTGAAATTGCAAGCCATTTTGTTTTTAAAGAAATGCTCTTTGATTTACCTCTTTAACTGACAGTATGATGGATAGTTCATGATTTCCTTATTTTTTCTTTATCTCCATGCTTTTGATGCTGCAGTTTCTGTTGTTTCTTTATGCACTAATAAAAATACATCAATATGTTGGTCTAACTCGATTATAAATTGATATGGATCTTGGAAATATGGGTGAAGCTTTACAGTCCATTGCATGCTTAATCTGGGGGACTCTAGATTCAGGGGGAAATGTGCGTTTTCTGTTTTAATTGATGGGGCTATACTTTATGAGAGTCTCAAAGCCATGCTCACACCATGAATGGTGGCAATGCTACTTATTCATGAAGACATGTGATTTGGTAAATCTAAGGGTAATTGCCCTTATGCTCGTTCGATGGACATCATGGTTTGAAAAATCGGCCAATCTGGCCTGGGATCGACCCCAATCCCGAATCTTGGGTCGGATCAACCTTAGCAATGGATCAGCCTTGGATCAGGCTGGATCACAGATCGGATCTGGATCAGATCGATTGACCTCTGGATCGGTAAGATGGATCGGCTGGATCGACATTGGATCAAACAGATTAGGCAATTTGGATCAGTTGATTCGAGCCAGATTTTCATTTTTTTCCCTTTAACTTTGGATCAAATGATCCTTTCAAGGATTGGATCAGATCGGGATTGGCCCTATTTGATCCCAATTCCGATCCCGATATTTTGATCCATGACGGACATACCTAAAGTCACGTTGTAATTTGCTGGATTGTTTTTAAATATTTTGCACAGAAAGGAAACAAGCTGAAAGAGTTTTTCTGGCTTGTGAAAGTTGTTGTTTAGTTTTAATTTTTTATGATAAGTTAACTGACTAGTGAAAGTTTCAAGGAAGTTATGGAAATTAGCTATTTTCAATGAACTTATAGAGTTCAGAACTTTTTTTCAATTTATTACTTGCACTTGGGGATGACATTTTATATATGAAGCCAGTTAAGTAATGTCATTTTTATGCTTTGGTTGTGTACCATTTTAATCATCTTGAGCAAATATATTGGCATCATGCACGGAAAGAGTTGAAAATTTTCTTGTTTTGATTCATTTCCTTTCTTTAGATTTGAGATATACAAATCAAGAAAAAAATCTACTGTGTGTTTATCTATATTGGTAGCAACAATATCAAATTTTAACTTTGCTCTGACTGCTTATGGCATGTCATTGACATCATAAATTTAGGAATTTAGAGGATATAAAGATTTACTTATGGATGTGAAAACAGACTAAGATGTTAACAAATAGAGCTGGTTGTTTATTGTGCCTGGCCAGGGGTGATGCCGTTCAAGTAGACACATGGGTCAGTGCATCTGGAAAGAATGGTATGCGCCGTGATTGGCTTATCCGTGACTGCAAGACAGGCGAAACTCTAACACGAGCTACCAGGTTGGAAATTATTGGCTAGAATTTATGTCATAACACTCAACAATTGACAGTCATTTTTCATTAATATTCTGTTGGCACTATCTCAGCTGTTAATGATTCTTTGGTTTGGGTAGATTCTGTGTTCTAGTTTTACATGAAGTGGTGTCTTTGTAACTGACTTTAGTTATTATGGTTGACCCTTATGCAGTGTGTGGGTGATGATGAATAAACAAACAAGGAAATTATCTAAAATTCCAGAGGAGGCTAGAGGGGAAATAGAACCTTATTTTATGGATTGTGCTCCTATCCTGGATGAGGATAGCAGGAAACTTCCAAAGCTTGATGAAAGTACAGCTGATTATGTCCGAAAAGGTTTAACTGTAAGTCTGAGGTTGAATTACAAGGGTTACTTGTAGCTGTGCTGCTATTACTGTGTTCCAACTTACCCATATGTTTCTAACAATGACCTAATTCTCTAAAACTACAGCCTAGATGGAACGATTTGGATGTCAACCAGCATGTGAACAATGTGAAGTACGTTGGGTGGATTCTTGAGGTAGATTTTTTATCTTCTGAGTATATTTTTACTTGTGTTCTTTTTATGAGTGCCTGTTAGCAGCTATGTGCTATATTTTCTATATATTTTTACCTACAAGAATGGATTAAGACTATTATTTTGTGGTCATGTGTATTGATCTCTTTATGATACTAGTGAATGATGAAACGGATGAGGGATTTTATTGTTTGGCATTGAGTGAAAAATGATACCGGGTGTTGCAGAGTGCTCCGATTGCAATCTTGGAGAATCATGAAGTCTCTGGCATGACCGTTGAGTACAGGAGGGAATGTGGGAGGGACAATGTGCTGCAGTCCCTCACTACTGTCTGCGATGATGCAAGTGGTGGCTCGCCGGATGCCAGTGGGGTTGAGTGCTCCCACTTGCTGCGTCTCGAGAGTGGGGCCGAGGTTGTGAGGGGAAGGACTGAGTGGAGGCCCAAATATGCCAACAACTTAGGCAGCGTGGGCCAGATTCCAGCATAGAGCATATAAGTTGCTGCAGGTCAATCTCCTCACTAGCCTTGGATAACAAAAGTCACTTCTGTATCTCATCTTGGTTGTGTAGAATCCTACTTGTGTCCTCAGATATATTTTCTTTTCTTATTTATTTCTTTATATTTGTGTTTTCAAGTTTTTTTCTTTTTCATTTTCTTTCTTATATATATATATCAGAAGCCCAGTGTAATTATATAGTGTGTTTGCTGTATGACCATTTTCTTTTCTCTTTAGAATGTCATGTCTGTTTCCCCAGAAGGAATTTGGGAGAAAGAAGTTAATAGAGAGGGCCCAACTGGTCTTTCAGTAATGAGTAAAACCTTCTCTGTATTCACTTGGATTTGAATTATGTAGTGAACTCAAATGCCTTCTACTGTTCTCTTTCAATCCCAAGTAAAATGGTATTGGCAGTCACTCAATTAAGCTTCTTTTCTCTTTAAATCTTTTGATTGCAATGTGACAATTGTTCCTAATTATTATAAAGAGCCTTCTTTGTGATTTGGTTGGCATGTTACTTTACATATAATGATTTTATTTGGTCTATGGAAAGAATTCATGGCTTGGCCTGACTGACTGTACCCACGTTCTTTCTGAATCATTTTATTCAATAAGTTTTGACTTGTACCAAGAAAGGTAACGACTGTCGTGGATGATGGGGCTTCATCCCTTTACACGTTGCTTACAAGCCAACTTATGACACCACGGCTAGGACTGAGGCCCATTGATGTACCAAAGGTAGTTTTTATCTTTTTGGTAGGGTCATGGGGCTTGCAAGCTGACTATGCGCATCATCGTGTGGATCCCACACCAAGGGCAGGAGGGAGGCATCAATGTAGTCACTTGTGGAATGCTGTCGGGGAATTCCACTAAAAATCCGTTCTCCTCAGGCTGTTTATGTAGAGGCAAAGGTGTGGAAAGCGTCACGGATTTGGTGCGTCCCTCTTTGAATGCTTGAGGTCCACTCATATGCAAGGATGGACACATGACATCAAAATAGTGATTTACACTTTCGGGGTGGGGGATTTTCACTTTTTGGTGTCATGTGTCTGTCTTTGCATATGTGGGAAAATTATTCAGCAAAACCGTCTTGGATAACAAAACTTTCTCGTTTTTTGTCCACACCCTTGTAAACTATTTTATTGGCCTCTCTGTTAAATACAGGGTGGGAGAGGAAAAGTGAAAGGTAACTTTTTTACGCTTTGCTGCTTTTTGTTTGCAATCCAATGTATTGTTGCATTAAAATTTATGACTTTTCCATACTTTATTTTGCTACTCAGGTGGTTTTTCTGTCTTTTCCTATTGTGGGTAATTAATTACCTCTAGGTTGTATCTATTTGGAGGCAAAGGTGTGGAAAAATGTACAGTTTTTCCATCTTTTCCCACAAATTTGCTTGCAACAGTAAAAGGTGAAAAAACTGCTTAAGCAAAACTGCTTGGGAAATGTAACCTTTTTACCCTTTGTGACCTTTAGCTATCACCCTTATAAATTATTTTCCTACTAAATGGAAATAAAGTGTGGGGAATGGAAATGAAATGTAACTATTTCACATTTTGCTGCCTTTCCCACACTTGCAATCAGTCATGGATTAACACACAAAATTCTGACTTTTCAATACTTTACCACCTATTCTTATGGTAGTTTTCCTGTCTTTTCCTGTCGCGGGCAATTACCTCTAAACGGACACGTCATTTCCTTTCGCAAGCAATTACCTCTAAACAGACACAGCCTTAAACAGAGACAGCCCTAGAGAGTTGATGCTGCAACCATCTCTCTTGGAACGGTGATAGTAGAAAATGAGGTGGGGCTAGGAAGAGTCTAGATCAAGAGTTCAAGACCCAAGAAGAATTGTAGGCTATGTGATTGGACCTGGGCCGAGGAACAGCAACTGGAAGAGCTTCCGTAGCTTCGGCAGATCATTGGCTCGTTTCTTTTGTTCTAGAAATAGACCTGGATGATGGTATATAGGTCTGGTAGGTCGCCAGCAGGGTACTTTGGCTCAGTGTGGATTGAGAGGGTAAAAAAGAATGAAAGGGTAATTAGCTAGGGTGCTTTAGTAAAAACTGATAGAAAGATAGGATCAAAGCACTTTGAACTTACTTTATTGTATTAATTAGTTGCTAACTTCCTATTGTAGATTATATGCAAACGGATTTGCATTTTTGCTTTAGCTCTTTCTCAACCCGAGGTGAAATTGAATTTAGGGCTGTCAATCGGGCTGGGCTGAGCTCTGCCCGAACTCAGCCCAAAATGTTTTACCTGAACCCGAACTAGGCCCGTATAAAACTTTGGGTCTAAAAGTTGGGTTCAAACTCAGCCCATTTTCAAACAGCGGGCTTCGGATTGAGTTAAGGCTTTGGGTTAATTGAGGTCCATAATTGCCCTAAATGCATATTATATTTGTTTTTTGGTATAGTTGACACTTGAACTATTTGATGATAATAAATTTGTTAAAAATATATGAATCGAAAAAGGATAAAAATAAAAAAATAAAGATCTGAAATCAACATATAAATCAAATTATTATTTGCTAACTAGTTTGGACTGGGCCGAGCTTTGGGCTAAACTTGAGCCTGTTCAAGTTCAGCTCAAATAAAACTTCGGGCCTCCTAAAAGTTGGATCCAAACTCAACTCAAGCTGGAATTAGGTTGGCCCAGCCTGAATTTTTTTTTGGCTAACATATCAGGTTTTGGGACACCTTGGCCCAATTGACAGCCTTAATTGTAATTGATGTTAATTGAATTCTAGTAATAAGAAATAGACTACTTAAAAAATCAACAGGACGGGTAACCATAAACTCAAGATGCTCTCCTAGTGACGGTATTAACTTAGAATAGCCAGAAGAAAAAAGAAAAAGAAAATCCATTGGACCTTCTGAAAGTTCCAAAATATTCATAATTCAGATGGTTAAAAATCTTCAAGTCACAGCCGTGGAAAATCTTTCATGCAGGACCCATTCAGATGTTTTTCCCAATCCTCTAAACTTGAGAAACACGAGTTATGGGCCCCAAACCCATGGATCCTGTAGCCCATGGCCCAAGATGATCCCTAGCCAAGAGTTGTGTGTTAAGTAAGCTCTTCCTAAATACTTAAAACCTTATTAGGCAATCTCTATTCTTCTGTAAAAGTACTGGATGCAGTGTTACCCTTGGTGTATTGGTGTGGTGTATTATGGGCTTTGACTCTAGTAAAGCTATAAGAATCTTAGTAAATATCTTGAAAGCCCCAAGGGCTAGAAGCAGTTTGATTAGGCACCAGTATGTTGGCCAAGGCTGCGTTTGGTAATACTTTTACCGATTAAGCATTCAAATCCTGATTTTGGATTCTGCAAAAGAATGCATTCTTTGGAAATGGATTCAAGAGCTACCTCCATCCTAATTGACATACCATACAAATTGCACCAAGAGACTTCAAAGTGCTCTTGTTTGTAGGAGAAATTGGAGGTAAGGATAGCAACTATGCCTCTATGGCAAAATCGCCAAGGAGACCCAAACTAACGTGCCACATGTGGTCCTGGCATCATTGATGCTGATAATTCGTCGCGGATGTCATATTTTTCATTGATGACAGAATGCTTATGTTTTTAAAGTGTTCTCAGAAAGAAAAAAAATACCATTTCTTGTCTTTGAATTCGCAAAGAGGAAGAAGATGATAAAGGATCTGTATTTTATCCCAAAACCCTCATGTGACCATTTCATATGTTCTTCAAGATTGCAATCTAGGAAGCACGGATACTGATACGGGACACGGGTACAATATGATATGGATACGACGATATGGCAATTCTTTAAAAAGTAAAATATGATAAGGTAGAGATACGTTAATTAATTAATTAATATTTTTAGCTAGATTTAATGTTAATTTTATGTTTGAAAATAAATAACAAGCATTATATATATATATATATAGTTTAAAGGCGTGGTGGCAATAAATGCTGCACTATGTTCTCTCATGATTGATCCATCCTTTTGTCTTTTTTATTTTAATTTTATTAGATTTATCATAATACCTTTATTTTCTGTCTCACCATGTCTGAAACGTGTCTAACAAAAAATTCCCTTGATACATGTCAGACCCGGCATGGTTTTAGAGGTATCCGTGCTTCCTTGATTGCAATAGAGCAGCCCATGCTATGACCACTATATCATCCAAAGAGCATGTTTCCCTCCAATGGAATGGTACAAACTTTCCTCAGAGAATTTCTTCCATTCTTGAAATGAATTATTGTAACCATGAGGAATTTTCAGTTGAATGAAATTGAGCTAACGCTCGTTACCAAAAAAGAAAAAAAATTTGCTTGAGATTTGTAAGACATATAAAACTAACCTATTAGCAGTTTGGTATTGTTTATCCATTGAGGCTATGTCGGCTGAGGCTCAATTTATGACCCACAAAGGTCCCTTGTTAACTCCATTAGTGATTTGATGTTGTTTTCTAATTGAGACTAAAACTTGTTGATGTCCTACTTCATGATTCATCGACATCTTATATTGCTCGTAGATCCAATATAGTAGGTTCATAGAACTCTTTTCCTTTTTGGATAATAAGCCACTTTGCTCTTTTCATCTATACAATTACCTTATGTGTTTTATACTTTTATTTAATCCATTCAAGCATTACACATATGTATCAACAATTTGGTCAATTCGTCAACAGTATCTAGCCTCTCCATCATCGGCATAGATATCAATTGCAATGTGAATCTATCAAAGGCATATCTATCTCGTTCCAACAAATGATTTTTTATTTTTTATTTTTCGAGAAAGTTCACATGTATTTTGAGGAGAGTATTAGAGACTATTAGATTTTATAAATAGGATTTAGGAATGTTCAATTAAATTCGATTTGATTTCTAAAAGATTATTTTTTAATTAGAATAGATTTACTAGATTTCCCATCTTTATCTTAATTGCTATGTTCTAATTAAATCATATTTAGGCTCTTTCGTAATCACGATGAAAATTATCAATTAAGAGAATTTTCCACCATTTTTTTCAAAAGCAAGCAATGCCACAATTAGGTCATCAAGTGCTTCCTTATTGACTCTTTGCCCAAATCATTTAGCGTTAATGGTATCACATATAGGGAACTCTCTACCAAGTCTTCAATTGTTCAATAAGTTTGGCTTCTTGTTGTATGTCCAGGTTCAAATTTTTTATTTCGATGGATATTTCTTGTTGTAAGCTTTGAAAATCTTACAGAAGTTTTTTTAGAATGTTTTTAATAATAATAATAATAAAACTGGGTACTAGAAAATTATGGGATTAATATAAAAGTAACTCTCAAAACTTTAGGGAGTGCTATGAAGAATAAAGAATTAGCATTAAGTGTTGCACAAAAGATATGATTCACAATCACCCAAAATGAGCGTTTAATATTCATACAATAATCACATAAAAGGAGAAACCATATCACAACTCTTGCATCATGTATTTTTACACACAATACAACAAGGAGTTTTGAGTTGGTTCCTTTATATCATGAGCAGAGTATTCATAGAATAGCTACTCCTTGTAGCTGTACGAAAAGTGTTTTGAATTCAACCTGAATACAATTTGTTTGGTGATCTGAAGAAAACCTTGATATGGCCTATTTTTGTGACCTAATTTAGGTCCGCCGACTGAACCGGTTTTAGAGATATTTTGGGTTGTAGGGTTTCTTGAGATGTGTATTGCTATAAGAAAGTAATTTCGTGGGGAAGGGGTTGGTATTGAGTTGAAGTAAGAATGTTTTGAGTGGAGAGTTCTTTTGGGTTTTTCTTAGGGTTTCACCTTTGGGTTTTGGAACTCACCTTTGTGCATTTTGTAATCTCTTTGCTCTCCATTTTAGTGGAAGTTCTCGATCATCTTCGCCTGTGGATGTAGGCAATCTTATTGAACCATGTTAAACATTGTGTTGTGTGATTGTTTTTTGTCGTTTACTGTTCTCTTCTTTTGTTTCACATGCATCACATGTTTGAATCCGAACCATGTTTGTTCACTTGTGCTATTTTGTCACGACAATATCTATAGTACTTAGATCCAAGATATCATGTTATGAAACATTATCATTTATTCACAAGTCAAACTTAGACCTTTCTTGCAAGGTTTGAGATCTAAAAGCATTAGGAAAAAATAGTGTACAACAATTGAAATCTAAATTTTATAGTTTTAAGCATTTCACGAAGATTGTTAAATTAATGATTGTAAGACATCAAAGAAAATAGAATTTTGTGAAGAGCAGCATCAAAACAATGGCAGATACTTTGATATCTTGAGTTTTATATTTTGGATGTGTAACGATCCCAAATTCCTAGCCTTATTTAAGCGTGAACTCAAGTCGCTACCATTGAGATCTTCATTTTATTCACTATAAATTTTCACATTTCCTTAACCTGTAGAATTAATTAGAGCTTAACCTTAAAACCTTAAACAAAACATGCACATCAGATTATGCATTGATCACTTAAACAACATAATAAAAGCTTAAACATATAAAGTCTCTATACACCTACAACATTGATCTCCCATCATCATCTTAGTCAATACAACTACCAATTAATAGTGTAAAACTCATAGCCATAAAATCTGGGTCACTAAAACTTAATACAAATCAACTATAATATCAAATGTAATATGTAAAGTTTATAGAAGTACTAAAACAAATAAAAGGAAGTGACATCCACTCGTATGCCACCATCCAATATCAGTTCCTAATGCGAAAACTTGTTCGTCATTACTCAATCTGAAAAATGATATATAATGTTGAGTTTTATGGCTCGTAAGTTGATATACAAAACTTACAACTGGAGCGGATAGACTAAATACGAGAAAATAATTGACATGTTTCTATATACAATATAAAATAAATTTTAAACTTATATATACATGAAAGTTTACATTTATTAACTATCATGCATCACAAGATCTATACATCTCATTCATAAGATTTGTCATATGAAATCTATATATGGCAATATGCATAACTCTACTCATTCCAAGCATTCACTATTATTTACTTGGCAAAATATGTAAAATATCTCATAGTAAACATTTACTAACCAATTCAAGCAAAATGTTTAACACATTTCATAATAAGCATTCTCTATCATTTCTCATTGCATAGCTTATATACTTCTAACATGATTATATATACACGATTCATCTCATGGAAAACATGTGTAATTCTCAAATGGCTAGCAATTATAATAACATATTTCCTTAATAGAACATATGAGGTTCAACTTATACCTTCAACATATAAAATATTACTTTTTGCTTATCACATACATTGCTACTTTCATAAACCCTTACATTATTAGTTGTCTTACATTATTCATTTCTCGCTTACTTGTTATCATCTTTTACATTTTCAACTAGTTAATTTCATTCATTATTTGTCATTTATCAAACATTCTTCATTTGATCCATTAGTTTTATTAACTAGGTTATTTAATTCATTCTCATTTACTTCTCCTTGTCATATGACAATGCTTGAAGATAAATCATTAATTTCTTTACTTATCACTTATCATGGGTTACCTATCTAATATCATGTTACACTTACTATTTATTAACTTTCATTGTCCTTTTTTAGTAATCACTTATCATTTTATTAAGGTTCATTAACTACTTTTCATTATTCGTTTAACACTTATCACAATCATATTATCATTTCCTTCATCATAAGTTCACGGCTATCTTACCTTATCTTAGCATGATTCCTTAATATTTTTTTTGAAAAACTAGCAATTTTCATATAATCTTATCATACAAGTTTACAAAATTCATGAGATTCAATATCTTAAGGAAATACATACATACATAACATATATATATATATATTGTAAAACCCCTTTTCTTCATAATCTAAATTAGAGATTTCTAAGATCCTAGCAAGAATTAGCAAAACTTCTTAACAAATTATAGTAGTAGATAAAATTTTTCTCACATCCTAATAAGGGGACTTCTCAACATATGATAAAATATTCATTAATTTAAAGAAAAGGCATTTAAGAACTTAGATGGTAAACAAGACTATGTAAATCTTGTATAACTATTTACCAAAATCTCATAATCCCTTTATCCAATAAGATTTTCAAGTAAGATTCATTTTTTCTTTGAACTACCATCTTTCTCTGAGATTAAACCATAGTGTTCGCACACAAAAATTTGTGTAAATACAAAATTATCTCTATCTTGAAAGATGAATAGGTCATCGCGAAAGAGGGTCAAAATCAAAGATCCACGAAAGGAAGCTAGTTCGCGATGCATAAACAATACCTTGCGAAAGGCATGCAGCTCGAGAATGACATGTGGCTTGTGATACAACATCATCATTCTTCACATGAAATAACAACACCACAAAGAGCCCTCTTCGAGATGGATGAACAATGCTTCGTGAAGACAGGTGCATCGTGATGAACAATCCCATAATCACAAATTTACTATTCTAAGTGGTATAAATCGTGATGAATCACGATGACAATGGTTTTATACTCCAAAAATACCTAAAAACTAAATGGAAAGAGTCTCACTTACGCAAGACTCACCAATCCGTACAGATATTAAAAAATATGTAAAATACATGTCAAATAGGAAACCGAGTTCAAATAAAACTCTTTATATCTACAAAATCCCACATATCAAGGGATTAGATAGATATAAAGCTGAACTCTTTCTCAGTTAAGAAGTTGTACAAGCATTCAAGTCCTTTCAACAACTAATCAATTGCTATCACATCATCAAAGTCTCCTACACTGACATGAAGTGCAACTTAAAAATAAAGCACCAAACATGCACTGAATTCCTAGAAGGAAATCAGCTGCATACATCTATATAGGCCCTAATATTCATGCGGCCAATAAGCTTTTTTGACATTATAATTCTTTTCTCCCACATTTTAGCATACTCTATACGGTTAGAGCTCTCCATCTCTCTCTCTCATGGTTTCATCATATTCCTCATGGCTACCATTTCAAGTTTACGCCGATCATCTTCAATTTCAAGCATGTCCATTATACCTCTACGAAGCACCATGGAGAAGGCATACGCTCACGGATTCGAAGCTAATGCCAAGGTTAGGTAAGATTGAGAGAATTGCAAAGAGACAAGAAGAGAAAGGAAGATCCTATGTTTATATTTTATATCATATACGTCAATAAAGCTTCATATTTATTTTCATGTATTCTTGTTTTATAAGTCGTGCAACAAGCTAGGAAATCAGAGGTTTACGTACTAAACACCATAATTAACAAGTCTCTTTTGAGATTTGGAGTGATTGTTCCCCCAATTAAAATAATAAACCAACCCTCTAAATGTTGTGTAATTTGATACACTTTAAGTTTCAATCTTCAATTGGAAAACAATGAAATTTAGTGTTACACATAGATTTATGGTTAAAATCCATAGATTTATAAGAATGCATGAATAAAACAACTAAGCTACATCTAAACTTTTGGGACTCACCTTGCTCCTTGGAGAAGAAGAACTCTTCTTTTTTCCCAATTCTTTTGAGGTTCTTTCATTTCTTTAATTTTTCTTCTCTTTGTGTTACTTTAACCCTAAAAGATGTAAAAATAGGGTTTTGAGTCATTCTATGTAGGTCCCCCATAAAAATAAGGCAAAACATGTGTTAACATAAATCCCAAGGTGGATTCTCCCCTTTTCGATTGATCAAATTATTTTGATTGCTTAAAATTCTCATTTTGACCACTTAAAAGTATTTTTGATCACTTGTGCTAAGAGAACTTCTTAAAATCCGTACACCATTTTTTCTCACTAGTTACTTGATTACTCAAAATTACCTTTTATGATCAATAGAAATTATTTTTGATTTCTCAAAATTTTTAGATTTTTCAGCAAAAACACTTGTGTAAACAACAATAACTTTCTCTAGGTTGTATCTGTTCGTCCGGATTTAGCGACGGATTCCATCTTTGGATTTTGGTGATTGAACATTTTGAAGGCATCTGGTTGCCCGAGATTAGATTCCCTCGATAAATGTGCAAATCTGGGTGAAAAAGAAATAAGCTTGTGAGAATTGTTTTCCTTTTCCATCTCAAAACGTCCGATTTATGGCTAAATCCGATGGATTCTCTTGTGAATTGTTTGGTCGTTGCCTCTCCTGAGATTTTCTTTTTTGCTTCTTCACTGCTCGTCGTTGGTTGGGGCATGTTTGCAACGTCATGGCAAAACTCAACAATGCCCACATGCAATCCAAGTTTCAACAGGTAACGACATTTTCACTCTTTAATGGACATTTAGGCCCCCTATCTCGATTCATTAAGGATCTGGCTCAGGATCCCCAATTCCCCTTATTTTGTTGAGAAGCCCCTTCTTCTACCCTAGCAACCATCGTTCCCTCCAACTCCCTTCACTAAGGAAGATGGAACAACCCTGATAAAAACGAATCTTCATTTCCAAATCCAATTGTGGGTCCGTGTGAGAAAAAATATAAGGTAAAGCAAAAAGTTGAAACCTCCAAGACATCAAGACTCCGTCTCTGTCACAGTAGAGAGAGAGAGAGAGAGAGAGAGAGAGAGAGAAAGAGATGTCTCCTGAGCCTTCACTAGTTACTCTTGGTATTTTTGTTTCTCTTGTTCTTTAACCAATTTGCATACCATACGAGCCCCTAGTAATTGGGCGCATAGTTTCTTTCTCAATGCAGGTGCCATATACAATAAGGATAGAAAACCAAAACACAAGGACTGATGTATGCCGACCCCTCCAGCTTTAACAAATTAGCAACCGTAAATGAGGAGTGCTAGCTCTTTGATGGAAGCAGGGATGAACCACATACCTAGTTCAGAACCTGTCTTCACCTAATAAATTAACTACTAATGTTACCCATTAAAAAAAAAAACATATTCTTTTCTAATCTGAGCAACCAGATTCATGGATTCTAGTGGTTTTAAATTCCAAATCTTGGCAAACAAATGGTGCATGGAATCCGACTACAAGTTTTTATCCCAATTCTAATCCTTTCTAATCCATGTACTTTTCGGATTCTTAGAATTCTTTTCTAATCCATTCAAATCTGGACGAACAAATGAAGCCTTAGAAAACTCTAAATTACATACTGTCTATTGCATTAGAAAGTAGACTTTTAGAACTTTCTAATGATGTATAGCTTGCAGGCCGATTCTCATGGATTTTATAAAGGTTTACCTTTAAAGCTAGCCTAAATTATAATCTGAGACAGATTCAATACTTTGGTATGTTATCAACTTGTTTGGCTACAACATTACATATGTCATGATACACTCCAATGATACACATTTTTTGTCATCATTTTATATTCATAAGATGAATTTAATTTCTATTATTAAGAATAAAGCCTTTATTTAAAATCATTGAAAATAGATGCGGGATGTTATAGGATGTTTATCAAAATTTAAAATTTGTTTGTGCTAAAAAGGAATTTGATGTGATTGAAATCTGAGGTGGAAAGTGGGCCCCATAAAGGAAATATATGTGCTTGAAAAGTGACCTGATGTGGTGAGTGGGGTCCAGTACAAGAATGTGTGAGGCTCCAAGACTTCTATAAGGGAACCACGATGCAAAGAGAATGAGGGAGAGGAATATATTGCGTGGGCTCTTTGAAAATTGGACATGGAGGAGAAGTCTGTTACGAATTCGAGTTTGTAAGAGAGAGCAGAGCTCTTCTCCATGAACGTGAGATCATGAACGCAGCAAAGACATCATCAACCAATATTCAACATTATCAATTTATCAATCTACTCATACTTGGGATTATCTATTTTTTGAGTTTCTCTTTGCAACTGATATTCCCTTTTAAACTAGGAGCTATGTTTTGTAATTTGACATCATCAAGTTCTCAGGATCCTTGTAAAATAATTTCAATCGGATCCTAAAAGTTTTATAAGTGTTTATTTTTTTGTTTAATATTAATCCATTCAAGTTCACTTTATTTTATATTATTGTTATTACGGTACAAATTAGGGCAAAATCTTTATAATTAACAAACATAACTCATTTGGAAGGAAGAACCCTCCCCTTCCTTATCACCTGATCTCATTTTTCGGTGGCCGAACAAATGGTTTATAAGTCTTTTTTTTTTTGGTCTCTCAGTATGCTGAAACCCTGGATTTAGTGTCCACATGGCATTCTCACAGTTGCACACGGATTTCCAGTCAACAACTTCCCTTAATTTTAAGCCCAATAAAATAGAGAAATTTTGAAAATTTTTATGTTCCCCTTAATTTTCATTTCATGCCCCTCCCCTTTAAGAGGAAAATTTCGGTAAAATTCTAAAAATTCCCTGAATATTTAATTTTGAACGATGGTGTATCTAAATCTCATGCCTTAAAAGGTAATGCTGAAACACTTTATCCCATTTGTGAACCCTAAAACCACTCCTGTGTAGAAGCATCTCCATTTTCTTCGCAATCATGATGATTCAACAAAAAGTCATTTAGAGTAACGCTAATAATTGCAGTTTCTTCTTTTTACACCTACAAAACATGGTCATGTCATATTAATAAAATTTTAATTAAAAGTTTAATTGTATTAACTTATGTTATGGGGGTCCCCAGTCATCGAGTCAACTTGTCTTGATGGACTTACAAGTCCACTCTTCTTTTTATTTTTTAATGGTAAAATATCAATTCCATCTAGATGTATAACCCTAAGTAAGCAAACTGAATTAGATTACGGTTAAGTAAACTAGAGTCAGGTTGGAATAATTGAATTATTTGAATACCTCCAATCAATTGGGTCGGGCTCAAGTTGACTATTCTGACTACAGGATTGGCCTCCAACTCAAATTTATCCTGTCTGATTTGCTGCCTTGATTTTATTTATTTTTTATTTTTATTTTTTAAGGATTTGAGGATTATTGCATTGGTGCAATAGTAGCGGCTTGGGCTGTCTAGCATAAAAATGCTGGAAAAAAATAGGTGAAAATGAATCTTGTGAGAACTGTGCAAATGACATTAGGGTGCAGACACATCAGCACCGAAAAGTGATAAGTACCCCTCAAAAAGTGTAAATCACGTTTTGATACTGATGCATCAGCCCCTCTGGTGCTGTTTGCACAGTTCTCATGAGATTCGTTTGCACATAATCCAAGCCCTAAAAATGCAGGTTTGAGTCTGATGAACGCCCACTTTGTGCAACAGCCAAGGTTGGGTTTGTTTCCAGTCTCCTTCCCAACACACCATAATTTTTAGGACCAGCATTAGGTAATGATATGTATATGCTTTTAAGAATCTTTCCCTATTAGAATGGCATAGGGGGTGGACACATCAGTATTGAAAAGTGATACGCACCCCCAAAAAATGAAAATCACTTTTTGGCACTGATGTGTCAACCCCCTGATGTCATTCTAATACATCAAGAAAAGCAGATTTTCGTACCTAATCCCAGCCCAGTGAGTTGAGTACACTTAGGCTCCATCTGGATGTCCAGATTTTGGTAGATTAGAAAAGGAATATGAGAATCCAAAAAGTATAAGGGATTAGAAAGGATTAGAAAAGGAATTAAATGCAATACAA
>JAOXJP010275722.1:0-19850 GCA_025762735.1 Platanus orientalis
TGCCAATATTGGTAGGAAAAACCATACAAGATGGAGAACTTGCTCTTGTTGGTTGCAAATATTCATGCAAGATTCTCATTGGTTGGTTATTTCGAATTTCATTTACCCCTTGATTACTTCCATCATTAGATATAGTGTCAAATAAATAAATATTTTCAGAATCTTCAAGTAAGTTATTGGATAACTCTCCAACCACAGTCTATTTTTCTCAAGTGGCCTGCTTGATCACGTTGCTACATGCTTATAAAAAAATAAAATAAAAAAACTAAATCCTAAAACAAATAACACTTAAAATATGGGAAAGTTTGGGATTATAATCACAATGTATGCACAACTTAAAAGTCTTCTATTCAAACAATCTAGCTTAATGGACGACAAAAATGAGACACATATATACCAAAATGTATATGCCAAGCTTCCCACTAGGTTATAAGTGGATGCAATCCTAACTCAATACATATAGAAAGCAAAATAACAAGGAGGTGGAATGTGGAATGAAGTTACTCGAAGAATTTATCAAGGTTTAAAGGAATGGAGAAAAAATCCCACAAACCTTTAAGCTATGCTTGATCAATTAGCGGCCAAAGACTCTTTCAATCAGTTAAATGTTTAATATTGATATTCTCAATTTTCTTACAAAAAAAAAAAAGATCTAAGAGTACTACCTCAAGTGTTTTTCAAGTTAAATCTTCAATTTTCTAAGGCTTTTTAGGGTAGGGGCGCGTATTCTCAAGCCTTGGATGAGAGGAGAAAAAAAAGATTACTCTTTAACAAGATTATACTTAAAACACAAGAACTTATATACCGAAGATCTAAAAAACATTATTTATTTCTAATGACACAACAAGATTCAACAAAGTCAGATTTGATCAATAAAAAATTTTCATTCTTTAGCCATACTCCCATCTTGAGTCCTACAAAACAGAAAATAAAAAGGACAAATTTATAAAATAAAGTAAAAGAAAGAAAGAAAAAAAGAAAAGTATTTTGTAACCAGTATTCTCGTCACACGTTGTAATCCTCGGAAATGGAACCAAAAACTTGTTACGCTTAAACTAATGATCCAAATTAATGAACCACAATGTAGGGTCGTTTTACTTGCAAGTATACAAGTGTTGTAGTACTATACAAAGATTACAAAAGACGTAAAAAAATAAAAGAAATTTAATTTATGGTTTCCACACCATAGTTTGGAGCAAATATAAAGTGATGAAATAAGCAAAAATAAGAACTAAGGTTTCAAGGATCCATTTAATAATTTATACTTTATTTTGAATCAACATCTCACAGTTAAAATCAAATGAATATTCTATTTAACTAGAAGGTCTTTCCATTAAAACCATAATAACATTCACATAAGAAGATAATTGCATAATTGAATGTTGAAAACAATTGTGTACTTGTTAACAAGTCATATGGATTTTTTAAGCATTTAATGTATTATGAAAATCACAATGAATCAAAATATATTTATAGGCTTGAACAATAAATAAAACAAAATAAACCATTCAATTAAAACGACTATCATATCAAACCATAATAATTAACTCAACATAACATTATAAATTATCAAACTTCACCTCTAACCTTAGCCAACCCTTTAACACATCATCCTCTTAACAAGAGCCATGAAAAATAGATTAAGATCTAAAGAATTAGAAGAGGAGAGGAGAAGAACAATTTGTCCATTGCTGTAAGAGAAAAAGTTGAGAGAGATCTTTGGTCGTAAAGATTCCTACAATTTCTAAATTTCCAACTTTCCAAATTTGCTCGAACTTGCCCTCTATTTTTGACTCTCAAATCTTCTAAATCATACAACTGTTGTAAAATATGAAATTGTAGATCTTTGAATCTTCTTTTCAACGCATCCAACCTTTTTTTTATCTGAGTTGTGAGTCAAAAGTTATGATCCGAATATTGAGTGTTAAAACCTTCTTTTTAGCATTTTTTCCAATTTACGCTTGGAGTGAAGATATTCTTTTAAGTGACCCCCACATGTTTTTTAATTGGTTGATCCATACTTGAGCTGGTCCAATTTTCAATCATCATTCTATATTAATCTTGACCTTTGAATTCTCTTGGAAGCTTGATGAAGTGAATGGTTGGTGTTGATCATCATTTTTTGACTTTATCTCCAAGGATAAGCTTTGCTATTGGGCTTCTATCTCTAATTGGGCTTTTCTTGAGTTCATACAAGAGAAGATATAAAATTTAGTATAAATGTAAAAATACACATAAAAGAAATGCAATAATGCCTATTGCAATTAAGATAATAATGCAATTTTAAGCAATTATCATATGCCCCTATACCCACTAAAGACATATACACCCTTACATATTGTACCTCTACTACTTTCTCATATACATCAACATAAGCCTTGTGACATCTTGATTGATCCCAATCACATCTTTTACCAGACCCGTTATAACTATTGTGGTTGGGTTCATAAGTCAGTTCATCCATGTCCAACTATAGTGCATTTGGATGCTCCAACATTAATAGAAGTCCAGACCGTGGTTGTAAAGAAGCTTGGTACAAGGTGGCAAGCTAATTCCATTCTACTTCTCCAAGTAGTGGGAAGCACGGTAAAGCAAGTGAAAGCTATTTAGGGAAATGGGTTGAATCCTCTAGAGAAACAAGTAGATATGTCTTGAGAAATAAGTAGGAAGCAATCCAAGAAACGGTATTTTTTTTGGGAAAAATATCCAAGAAACAATTTTGTATTTTATTTAACGTAAATCCTATATTGTTAGCATTGAATAAAATAATTTCTATGAGATATATTTATGATTTTGTAGGAAAAGAGATTTAGTATTGAATTTATTATTTATATTATCTTATTCCAGTCCAATAAAAAAGATTCAAATCCAATGGTTTTTATACAAGGTCTTCTATAGTCTGATTCTAAGACGTAAGTAATCTACAAACTATATTATGTATGGAAAAATCTAAGATTTGGTTGGCCATACCAATGAAAACTGGTTTCATATTGATTTATATGTCATGATTCTTTGTTACTTACATAGTATAGCTTTTAAATGTTTTGGTACTTTCTTTCAGTTTATTCGCTTTATTGTATTATAGTTGAAAGTAGTTGTAACTTATAATTATTTTTCTTTATAATTGTTTTTTGCTTCTCGTTTCCCAATGGTTTATTTATTTATTCTTGATCGGTGTTTACTTTATCATCATTTTTCACTTCTCAATAGCGCTTCTCGTTTTCACATTGCTTCCCACTTTTGCTTCTTGCACTGGTAACCATGTTCTCTTCATCTCTATGAAACCCTAAAACTCTAGTATATTCAAGTACCTCTGCAAATCAACTACATTCTAGGTCAAAGGACTATTAGTTGATGAATTAT
Source organism: Platanus orientalis (assembly GCA_025762735.1). Taxonomy (NCBI): domain Eukaryota; kingdom Viridiplantae; phylum Streptophyta; class Magnoliopsida; order Proteales; family Platanaceae; genus Platanus; species Platanus orientalis. The sequence continues at coordinate 3,364 of JAOXJP010275722.1, forward strand.
TTCTGTCATAGAAAAATTATTGATATATATTCAAAGCTGATTAAAAAAGAGCAAGACATTCATTTTATTATCTTGTTTTTATCCTGTTTCTTTCTGACTTTGCAATCGTTGCAGGGTAACTGCATTAGTCTGATTTAATATTCGGGTTTGTAGCTTCACATATCATTTTATACGGTTGGAGGTATCCTGTGTCATTGTATACTTTCCTCATTTTATATATCCATGCTATTTTTAACAAGTCTGTGGTGGTAATTATTGATTTAGTCATTTGTCCAAGTTTTCACGCGTTGTCCACTTATTATATTATTCATTTGGCTGGGCTTATTTGCATTGCTTATTAATTTTCTTTTTCTTTTCCAGGCTTTCGTTTGCATTATCAGCATGTAAAATTAAGGAGAAGGCTCGAATAGTAGCTATGGATCTGAGAGGACATGGGAAGTCATCTACAGAAAATGACTTGGACCTATCTATTGAGGTAGTTCCACCTACATTGGATGCTTATACCCATTGGACTCGTTATTTCTAAGCTTCTTGGTCTTCTTGAGTTGTTTCCCTCATATTGTCTCCTTTGAATAAAATCGACTGGCAATTGATTGTTTGCAGACTCTATCCAATGATGTTTTGGCTGTTCTGAAGACAATGTATGGAGATTCTCCTCCTGCAGTTGTGCTTGTTGGCCACAGGTTGTTCCCCTTGCCATGCTAGTTTTATTTGTCTTATCATTTTATTTAATTGTCTTGTCATGCGAAGGACACAAACCTTGTGTGTATATTGTACAAGAAGGAATGCTTCATAAGTTTGTAGTTATATTTTCTATACTTCATGAGCAAACCTATGAGGTGACTCCTGAGGTTTCTTAGGTTTGACAATGTGGGAAATATACCAAATTTATTTACTAGGGTCTTGAAATTTTGGTGGCATGCTTTTTTGGTCTTTTAATCATTTACTGGTATATTCTTCTGACAATGCTTGTGAAGGTAAGCGATTTACTTCTTTGGACTTATGAATCTCTGTTGATATAATCTGCTGACTATGTTTGTGAAGGTCACTGATTCTCTCTGGGTGATCATTGCTTTAACTTCTGAGCCATGTTTCAGGATGCTGTGTTTTCAAGCTGCACTTATCTTTATTGATGTACTTAAAATCTCTCTTTATCACTATGATATTTGGTTGATTTCCTTTCAAAAGATAACAAAAAGGGTATTTGTTGCTAACATTATCTATAGCATGCCATGATCTGTTCTTAAAGCCTTTAAGGTGCAACATAGGTATGCTTTTACTTAATCGAATCTCTAATGATCTCATGTGCAGGAGATTGCTGGGAGCGATTAAAATACTTGATCTCCCTATTTCACTGATTTTTTGGTGTCACTGATTTTTTGGCTAATAAAATTAGAAGTCAGCCTACACCTGATAGAAAGTGTTAATAGAGGAGTATTGAGCTCCTTGTTATATAAATGCTTCTTCACATTATGTCTTTTGTATTAATTAATTTATTTTTTGTTGGGTTAACTTTTGTATTAATTTAAATTCTTATTTCTGAGTCACTGCCATTTACAGCATGGGAGGTTCAGTTGCGGTGCATGTAGCAGCAAAGAAAGCAATTCCAAGCTTGGCTGGGCTGATTGTTGTTGATGTTGTAGAGGTTTGTTTTTCTTCTCTTTCTGAATAAAGTCATTCAAGATTACCTGAAATTATATCTGAATCTATGGTAAATGGTAGCTATAATGATCATAAGTTAAACTTCAGGGAACAGCCATGGCTTCATTGATTCATATGCAGAAAATTCTATCAAGCAGAATGCAGTATTTTCCAACCCTTGAAAAAGCGGTACCTACCATAACTTCAAAATTTAAAGTCATTCCTATGAACATATAGTTTTTACCTTGTATTGTGTTTTGGGTTATTGTATTGTAGATTTTTTCTCATGCATATCTAAGCATTTATCTATACTGAGGGCTGCAATATTACAGGACATAGTTATCGTTTTCAGTATATGCTTTGCTAGATTCCCAGAGATCTGAAACTTACTTTTACTCATATAATAGTGTGCTTGAAGTATGTTTGTGTATATGACTGGTCATTTTTTTAAAATTTTTTATTGGGAGGGGGTGAGGAGGTCGAAGAGTTTGGTGGTTATGGGATTCACTCTCATAAAAAATGATGTAGGTCTACCGAAATAAAAGTTGCTCACTTATTGAATTTTACTGCCGGCAGAAAAAATTGGGGAAACTCGAGTTTTGGTAACAATTGATCGGGATAATAGGATTGAAATTGTTAAAAGTAAAAGTCAAACAAAAGACTTGGAGGAACTTGGCCTCCTACCTGAATTTAGTTTGAACTTTTTCAATCTTATGACAGGATTTATATGGAATCTACCACATAGAATTTAGGAATCGCAACTCCACAAATGAAACTGCAGCTTCTTTTAAAACAAACTTTATTCATGAATTCAAAACTTCAAAATCCATATTACACCACTCCATCTCTTTTACATTTATGCACAAGACTCTGTTACCAATCCTGGACAGTCATTGTTTTCTAAGATAAACTAAATAAACTCCTATCTAAATTAAAATTCTAAATAATAGAAATCCTGTCACAGACCGATACTCTGTTAGTATTTGGGATATAACTCTCCCAAATCACTTAGGATTTACATGACATGGGGCTCTTTAGATAACTGGAAAACCTTTATAATAGTGCCAAAATCAAGCTAAACATGCAAGTTTTGAAGCCTAAAAATATGGTTCAAGAGAAGTACGAACATATATCTTCTATTTTCTTAATACTCATAAACCAAGATTCCAAGTTGTGGTTTCGATCATGGTTTCGGTCACCTTGAAAATGGAGATATTTTTTTTTGGAAATCATCAAAAGCTTACGAAACTCATGTAAAATCACAGAATACTTGGAAACTTGGGATTAAACTCAGGAATTTGATAGATTAAGCACCAATACACACCTAGTAATCATTGCATAAGCAAAACAACCATTCGATAATGATTGTTGGAAATTGATAACCTCACTACAAATTGATAAAAAAACCTACATAATAAAGCTATACATTCACAATTCTATAGAGTTTGGAAATGATGAAGAAACATCCATACTACAAATCCATAACACATTAACAATAATGTCATAAATAATATATGTAAAAAGGTCAAATATGTCCATACATAGGAAATGATAAATAAAACATTCACATTAAAGACATTTATAAATCTAAACTATAACTTTGTAACTTCAAATAGTGTCACACATAGTGTTGAGATATTATGAATTGAGGGCAATATGGTCACATTAGTTGTATAAATGTTTCTGTATGGTATACCACACCAAGGGTATACCAACTCTCTCTCTCTCTCTCTCTGGGCGGGCGGCCCAGTGCACGAGGCTCCCGCTAATGCGGGGTCTGGGGAGGGCAAGATGTACGCAGCCAAAAACTCCCTTCTTTTCTCTCTTTCTTCTTTTTTTTTTTTATATATTTTGTGACTAATTTATTCTCGAAAGTTTCATCTTGGGTATCAGAGCCAAGAATCGCAATCAAACAACAAATCTATACCCAAGAATCATAATCAAACAACAAATCTAAACCTAAGAATCGCAATAGGAGTCGGGTGCATCACTAGGGACTGTTGACATTAGCATGTTCGTACGCTAATTACAACCGTCATAACCAGTGAGGTGAGGGTTTTGAAAGATCTTGATGTCTTGAGTTTTGTGGTGATTTTTGCCAATTTTTTGATACCTCATTTTTTTGATGTTATTGTAGAGAGACCTCGAACAACCTCGATTTGTGCAAATCTCAGATCTACGAAGATGGAAGAAGTTTCAGTTCGATTCCTTTGAAAGCAAGGGTCGTTTTTTTTATGAGGAATCCATAGAGACAAGTCTCATATGATTCCGTTAAGGATTGAGGGAGTTATTGCAATTTTCGACTAGTTTGGGAAGTGACGTCTGGAATAGGTTTTGAGCCATCTTTGGCTCGATTTTTTGGACATCAAATTGATTCCTTCAAAGGAGTTGTTTTTTTTCGTGGGGAAGATCTATTATATCTTGTTAAACCGACATTTTGAAATTCTTACTGGTCGACAGTTTTGTGTTTGTTTTTTGGGACTTGATTTCCATTTTTTGTACTAGTGTCGAAGATTTGTGATGAACCCTAGGAAGTTGTAAGGAATCTCTCGATTACGTATCAGTTGGCAAAGGTTTGTGACTTGTGGGATATAGTGTTGCTAAATTTGTCCCCTTGTGTCCCCTCCTATACCAACACATCTGATCCAATCTGATCTTATTGTGCATCTAATCAACATTTAATATGTCAGAAATCAGTTCTAGACAACCATTTGGGGAGTCATGGTTTATTTCGGGTGGAGATTGTGGTCTTTCGCTAGCTTGTCTCTTAGCTTGAGATCTCATTTACATCTTCAAGCTCAAGTATATTTGCATAAGCTTTATCAATGTCTATTTCCGCATCCTATAATTTTTGGGTCATTGATTCAGGAGCTTCTCATTACATGACCGGTATGTCTTCCCTCTTTATGTCCTATTATGTTAGTTCTGGAAAAGATAAGGTTTGTGTTGCTGATGGTTCTTATTCGTCTATAGCTGGTTATGGTGATATACCTACCACCACTTCCTTATTGTTGTCTTCTGTCATTCATATTCCTAATTTTACCTTAAATTTGTTGTCCATTAATCAACTCACCAAAAGTTTAAATTTGTTGTCCTAATTTTACCTTAAATTTGTTTCAGGACTTGGAGACAAAGACGACTATTGGTATGGGGCATGAGAAAGATGGTCTCTATATTCTGGACTTAGATCCTCAGTCTTTAGTTGCATCTTTAGCAATAAAACGGGATATTTCCCCTAGTACTACAAATGAGTTGTTTCAGTGGCACCAACGTCTTGGTCATTTGTCTTTTCTTTACTAAGAAAGATGTTTCCTAAATTCTAGTTTTCTTTTACAAATTTTCATTGTGAGCCTTGCTGGTTGGCAAAGCATTGTTGTTCAGTTTATCCATTGAGTGATAATAGAAGTTCATCAGCATTTTTTATTGTTCATTCTAATGTTTGGGGTCCTCCGATTACTTCTTTATTTGGGTTCGATACTTTATTACTTTTGTAGATGATTATTCTCGAGTAACATGGGTCTATTTATTAAAGAACAAAAGCGATGTGTTTACCACATTAAAATCATTTCATAACATGATTGATACATAATTTGGTGCTAAACTTCGTGTCTTAAGGTCTGATAATGGTGGGGAATATCTCTCTAGTTCCCTTTCCTCATATTTTGATGAGTTTGGTTTGTTCACTAGACTACTTGTCTAGGTACTCCTGAACAGAACGGGGTAACTGAAAGGAAGAACATACACTTACTTGAAATTACTCGTGCCATTATGTTTATAATGAATTTACCCAAGACCTTTTGATCTGACACCATTCAAACAGCTGCTTACCTTATGAATAGGATGCCCACCAAGGTTTTGTCATTTAAATCCCCCTTGGAAGTACTCTCTTGAAACTCTTTTGTTTTCTTTACCTCCAAAAACCTTTGGGTGCATTTGTTATGTATATGTATCAAAAAAATGATCACACCAAACTAAACCCGAAAGCACTTAAATGTGTTTTCTAGGGTATGGTGCCAATCATCAAGGATACAAGTGTTTCCATCCAATTACCCGTAGAAAGTTTGTATCTCAGGATGTGACATTTTTTAGTCTATTCCCTTCTTTTTTTTAAGTAAGACTCCTCTTCAGGGGGAGAATTTAGGTGAAGAGTTGTCTTCCTCCATTTTGCTTCCTGTTCCAATTTCTCCATATCATTTTGAAAGTGGTGGTGCTAGTGGAAATTGGAAGACTAAACTTCAAGTGTACATTTGAAGAAAGAAGCAAATTAATAAGGATCAAAATCAACAAGATAATCAAAATCAGCAAAGTGATCAGAATTCTCATTTCCCCATTTAGGAATCTTCTTTAGATCCAGTTCCTGAAATAGGTAACATCCTTTTTTCTCATGAGTTAGTAGATGATTCTGACATTCCTATTATTCTCAGAAAGGGTGTTAGATCATGCACTCAACATCTCATATTTAATTATGTCCTATCATGATCTTTTTTCTACTTTTTGAAGTTTTGTTGTTTCTTTGTCTTTAGTCACTATCCCTCATAGTGTACCTAAAACCTTGTCACAACCACAGTGGAGAGTTGCTATGGAAGTGGAGATGAATGCCTTGTAAAGGAATTGGACATGGGAGCTAGTGGACCTTTCACAAGGGAAGATGACTGTTGGGTGTAAGTGGGTGTTTACTGTGAAGCACAAGTTGGATGGTTCAGTTGATAGGTACAAATCTCGTCTGGTTACTAAGGGATACACACAGACCTTTGACATTGACTACCAGGAGACCTTTGCTCCTGTGGCAAAAATGAATTTAGTTTGAGTTTTAATCTCACTTGCTACAAATCAAGGATGACCTCTACTCCAACTTTATGTAAAGAATGCTTTCTTTTCTAAGTGATAGGTGTTAAAGGAAAGGTATTTAAGTTGAAGAAGACTCTTTATGGGCTAAAATGGTCCCCAAGAGCCTGGTTTGAAAGGTTCAAGGCAGCCATGATTAAGATTGGATATTAACAATGCCAGACAGATCATACTTTGTTTGTGAAGAGACAGGGTTAGAAAATGACAACACTTATTGCATATGTGGACGATATAGTAGTTATAAGTAATGATGAGGTGGAAGTAGTGCAACTTAAAAGCATTTTAGGCAGAGAGTTTGAAATCAAGGATCTCGGGTCACTTAAGTATTAACTTGGAATTGAAGTTACAAGGTCTAGATAATTGATCTTTCTTTGCCAAAAGAAATATGTTTTAGACTTGCTAAAGGACTTAAGAATTATGGGCTATAAGCCATGTGCCACACTTATTGAGGTAAACCATAGACTCAAAGAATATGACAATAAGAGGTTCATTGATGCTGGTAGATATCAGAGACTCGTGGGGTATCTTATTTATTTGTCTTTAACCAGACCAGACATAGCATATGTGGTCAGTGTGATTATCCAGTTTATGCATGCTCCTAGATAGGCTCATATGTAGTCAACATATAGAGTTTTGAAGTATTTGAAGGGTTGTCCTGGGAAAGTTATCCTGTTTAAGAAACATGATCATCACAAATTGGCCGTAGCAGCATACATTGATGCTGATTGGGTTAGTTTCTTGACTGACAGGAGGTTTACTTTAGGTTATTGCTCCTTTGTTTAGGGTAATCTTGTCACTTGGTGCAACAAGAAATAGTCAGTGGTGGCTAGATCAAGTGTAGAAGTTGAATTTAGGTCTATGGCCAATGGAATATGTGAATTTCAATGGTTGAAGATGTTACTTGTTGAACTTGGATTTTCAGTGAAAGGACTAATGAGTATTTTGTGATAACAAAGATGCCATAAGCATTGCACATAATCCAATGCAACATGATCGGACCAAGCGTGTGGAGATTGATCGACATTTTATTAAAGACCATATTAAGTCAGGTTGTATATGTATTCCTTTTGTTCAGACCAATTATCAAATTGTAGATGCGTTTACCAAAGGTCTGAGTGGTGCTCAGTTTTCATACTTTGTAGACAAGCTGGGAATGATAGATATCTATTTACCAGCTTGAGAGGGAGTGTTGCGATGTTATGTATTGAGGGTAATATGGTCACATTAGTTGTATAACTGTATTTGTATGGTATACTACACTAAGGGTATGCCATCTCTCTCTCTCTCTCTATGTATAAATAAATAAATATAGATTAGTGTATTATATTATGAATTTTCTCTAAAAACTTTCTTCTTTTTTCTTCATTTTCTCGTTCTTCTTATTTTTCTATAATTTGCGACTCTAATATATTCTCGCAAGTTTCATCATAAGAAACGTATTGTCTACCTTGTACAATGATACAAGTTTAATAGTAGTCACAACAATTGAGGATCTCTTGATCCTCTGCATTTGCCACATAATTCAAGTTTCAAGTAGACGACGTTAGGATTTCAACATATTATCTGTCAGCATTAAGAGATGATTATTTTAGCATCATGTATATGAAATTTTTGTCTATCGTTTAACTTGAAATTTTTTCTTCATTGTGTTACTTACTTTAGTAGGATTAGCCATGTATCTGATCGCATTAAGGCCTACATGTCTAAATGTTGCTTCATTTTGGTTAGCCTTGTTGATGTATATGTATGGGGGGGTATTTATGTCATATGGGTATTATATTTAACACCTTGCATATACTTGGAAAACCCGAGATACAAACATACGATTACATGTGTAAACAAAAAATGGGACAAAAGGGTTAAAATATGCAAACAGGGGAATTTCGTCCGATCCAAATGCCTAAAGCGATCCAAAATTGGGTTGGATCGATCCAAGAGCCTACTGGCTTATAAAAACATTTCACAGAAGCCATTTAGTCTGATTCAAAATTGGGTTGGAACAATCTAAATGATCTGGACTAGTCTAAAATACAGTTGGACTGATTCAAGAGCCCATGAATTGTTAGAAACTTTTCACAAAAGCAGCCTGGACTGATCCAAAAAAAGTTGGACCGATCAAATTAGGTAGAATTGTGAATTTTTGAAGCATGTGAGATTTTGCGCGATTTTCACTCTAGAAACATATGGGACCCACTTGTGATGAAATAAAACCCTAAGTTTGTCCCATTTAGACCTTAAAACATAATAAAAGAGTAAAGATGAGAAAGATGAAGAGTTTTGGGAGAAACGGGAAGAAAAACCCCAATTTGACAAAGGTATGCCATGAAACCCACATCATGTGAGATTTTTCTAACTTTTGAAGTCTTCTTCTAGATTTTCAGAAGATCTCATTGTTTTTGGTGTTCTACTACTACTACTACTATAGAGAAAGAGTTGTTGGAGGATTCCTTGAAGAGGAAGTTCAAGGGAAAGGAGATTTTACAATAGAAACTTGTAGATCCAAGGAGAAATAGCTAGTGTAAGTGATTGTACAAGATGTACACATGTTTTCTCTCATAGGATCTTACTGTTGTGATTTCTAAGTTTTTAATTTGAAGTTTTATGCTATGAACAATATGGATTTAAACATGTAAGTGATCTTAGATCTAATGATTTCTAAGCTTTGATTTGAGATATTTGTGATCTAAAACTTCATGGATTTGAACAAGTGATTATACACGATATGCCAATGCTTTGATCTCTTTTAGGTTCCTAGAGATCATGGATTTCACAGTTTATGACATGAAAATGTTTTCATTCCATATGTAAATGGTTTTTCTTGCTAGAATCTTACAGATCTTTGCTTATTCTTGTGATTTACAAATGTTTACATGTTTTTCTTGATAGTATCTTAGAAATCCTTATTGTGAATTAGTGATTTGCATCTATTGGAAAGTTTTTGGTTGCCAAAACATATATATTCGCTCATGTTTTCTTAAGAAAATTTGAAAATGGATTTTCTATAGATTTTTCCATATGAGATTTGAAGTATTTTGTCATTTGGTTTTATTTCATACTTGTATGAGAATCGAAAATGTTTTTGGATTTCATAGTCCCTTATGTATTCTATAGATGGATCAAACATCTTGTATTCTATTCCGGTTTTGGCTTAGATTATAGGATTGGATATATGTAAGCATCTTGTATTGTATTTCCAAATTGGCTTCGATTGTGAGATATGGCATGTGAATCCATCTTAACTAAGCTTCATATTTGCTAAAAGAATTATTATGTTAAACGAACTATATTGAATGTATGATTGAAATTATTGTTATAAAACGTGAAATGAATCCCTTATCAGTTTTAGGAAATAAAATGAAATTGGTCATACTATTGGGGATATAATACAATGGCAATGCATTGGATTGGTCCTACCATTAGGGATGTAATACAATAAAAGTGCTTTTGCCATTAGGAATATGATATAATGGAATTGGTCTTGCCATTGGGGATATAATACAATGGTAATGCATTGAAAACGGTCATATCTTTGGGGATATAATACAATGGTAATATGACATAACATGATATAATTGGAAATTGACCCATCATTAAGTAATAATTGATGAATAATAAGTGACAATTGACATTAGTAAAAGATAAATGACAAGTGACAAGTGAACATTGGTAAGTGATAAGTGACAAATGATAAGTCACAAGTGAACAACGATAAATGTTAAGTGAACAAGAATAAGTGATAACCAAATACTAAGAAAGTGAGTGTATAAATTTTTTTAAAAAAGTGAAAAAGTACAAGTAGTGAAGAAGGAAGTGAAAAATGTACATGTTGAAAAGAAGATGAAAATACCATAAGTTTTGAAAAGATAAGGAAATTGTACAAGTTATCCTATGGAAAGTAAATTGTGTAAGGTTTTTAAGAAAGACTTGCAAAAGTATTTATGCATTAATTTCACATTTTGATTTTGAGACTATATGATATTTGACTATCTTAAATGTTCATGCTTGGTTTGACGCTATTCCGTTGTATGTTTTGTATCATTATTTACGAGCCCATCAAGCTCACTCAATTGACACCATTTTTTAGATTGAAGCATAGTGGATCATAGAAATCTTTTGGAGATTTGAAGAGTATTGAAGAGAGGCTAGAATTAGCCTAATTTTCAATATTGATTGTCATGTATGGTTGGAACCTTTTTGACTACTTATTTTGATTATGTGTAATGATGAGAGATTCAATTTTTTTGACTTGGATTATATGGGTTATAGATGTTTCTCCTTAATGTTTTTTCATGGAGATTGTGACTCCTTATGTTGAAGGAGAAGGGATTGAAATAGATAGTTTGATTATGTGTTTAAGCCTTTTAGTTCCGTTGCATATGATGAATGGATATTAGTACGTTACATTCCACTGCAATTGAGAAATGAAAAATTAGTAAGTGAATATTTTCCACTGCATATGTTTGATAACCATTGGAAAAATGATTGAGATATGACCAAATGATGTAAGAAAAAAGTGAAATAAATACAAAGGAAATGAAGTGAATGAGGTAAAGGATGTGTGAAAATTTCACACTCCAAATCCGAGATCGTCCCAATGAGAGGTCTGGGTTCAGGGCATGACATTATCTATACATGTATTGTATACCATATTTTATGACATATTGAATTTTATACATATATACACACAACCGTATAGAGAGATTCATACTCTCACTCCTCTCTTCCCTTTCTTGTTCCTATTCCCTCTTATTATTGTGATGGTAGTGCTAGTGGAAAGTGGGAGTATGAGCTATAGGTGTGCACTTGAAGGAAGAAGCAAAGTGTTTAGAACTAGAATTCTAATAACCCTATCCGAGAGTTATCTTTGGATCCAACTCTTAAGGTAGGTAATACTTCTTCCTCTCATCAATCTTCTGATGATTTTGATAAGCCAGTTGTGGCTTACTCTTAGAAAGGGTTTTAGATCATGCGCTCAACACCTTGTCTCATTTTGTGTCTTATCATGTCTTATCACCCTCTTGTCGTAGTTTCTATGTTTTCTTATCTTCTGTTTTTGTCCCTCACAATGTTTCAAGAACTCTTTCACAACCAAGATGGAGGTTTGCCATGGAAGCATGGTATCAAATGTCTCGAAATGTCTTATATGTTGCCTGACATATGTCCATGTCTAGCAAGACCGACACGACATTTACCTATACTGACATGAAACATTGACTACATTATAAAACTTTAATTTTCGGTTGACATGATGGACAATGTTGACATATTGAGCGAATATTTCCCTTTCACAATGTATTATTCCCTGATATCAACATTGTGTTGTTATGCTAACAAATCATATGAAAAATAATAAATTCCAAAGAAAATAAAAGAAGGGAGAAGAAGAAGAACAAAAGAAAGAAGAAAAGGAAGAGAATATACTTGTTCCCTTATGTTTGTCTAGTTACATTATAATATTTTTGTCAAACATTATGTACCGATGTCCTAATAAATGCATGTGTACTTATTAAGAATATTATAATACAATTGTATTAAAATAAGCTATCATTCCTAACGAATCTATTTGTTCCCCTTGCTTATGTAGTTAGATTAGAATACGCTTCCTAAGTTTTCATGATTTTTATAGTATTTCTTTCCGACATTTCTGATATATGTCTATTTTTGGCCCAATTGACATTTCCACCAACACTGACATTTTGAACCTTGCATGGAGGAAGAAATGAGTGCACTAGAAAAGAACCATACATGGGAGTTAATATAGCTTTCTAAAGGGAAAATTTGAGTTGGATGCAAATGGGTATTTACAGTGAAGCACAAGTTAGATGGTTCATTTGAATGATACAAGGCTTGTCTAGTTGCAAAATGGTGTATACTTGACCTTTGACATTAATTATCAGGAGACATTTGTCTTAATGGCCAAGATGAACTCTGTTAGAGTGCATAGATCATTAACTACAAATCAATGATGGTCACTGATGAGGATATCATGGCTAGGGATTTCAGTTTATGTTTGAGATTATTTATGCATTCGTTCTAGCTAATTTTATAAATTTAAAATTTAATTTTGTTTTGTGTAAGGGGGTGTATACAGATTTTGAGGGTATTTTAGTCATTAGTTGACTAATAGGTTATCTATGTTTTTATGTTAGATTGGGGGATATTTCGGATACTATGTTTTAGTCTTAGGGGTTTTCAGTCCATGGGGGATTTTATATGTAATAACCTAGCCGTGGGAGAGTTTATATATACCCCACGACTTAGGCTTTTGAATTATGCAATACATGAACTTTGAGTTTAACGGCTTCTACTCCTTCCTTGTGTTTGCAGGATGGAGACCTAAAACATTGGAATGAGACTAAGCTCCCACCTAGTTTAACACTAGTGGTGGAGGCCACTCCCTCCCCTTGAGTTGAAGGTCCCTATCCCCTTTCTTCCTTTTCATGTATTTTTTTTTTGATATTTTGCAGTTTTTCCTATTGTTGAAAACTACCATCGTGTTGAAAATTTATCGCCAACTAAGAGAGACCAAGTTTTAGATTGATCTAAAACTTCTCTAAGGTCTACCAGTGTGGGGTGACCTTTCTTGAAGAGAGAGACAGATCTAAAGTCCATTTGTGAAGTGCTACAACAGTGCTTATCCATAGCCAGACGTGAATATACCTGCAAAACAGATTTTGGGAGTTTGATTAGCAGCTGCAACCAACCACAACTTTGGTTGATTTGGGACTCCTAGAAGCTCCTACATACCTGGACGATCCAATCTCAAACCATCCCCTGCATCCAGAGTTTGTTTTGAAGAGTTTTAAAAGGATTTTACAACTCCCAGGTGTGATTTGATCTAAAATTCCATCGTGAGAAGATCAGCCACCAATCTATGGGCTTCTAGCTTTCAAATATTTGATTCTCCTAGGGTTTAATAGACCCTTGGGTGACCCAATACCAAACAATACCTTCCCCGAAAGTGCTTTTAAAACAAAACCCCTGGTTGCGTTTATATAGACTGGTGGCAACACCAAAATCTGGGACTGACTTGAGACAACTCCAAAGCACCACTCGCAGGCACCTAGATTTGATCATGGCTTGAAGGACTGAATCCCATAAGGCATTCCCGATCCTTTTAAAAAAAAAAAAACGGGTCATACACACCTTGCTTATACCTTATTTTGGATCCTTAAGGTAGGGAATTGTTGGCAAGTTGTGGCATGTGCTTAGAGCTGCTGGAATAATTTTCTGAACACCCTTCTTACACTTTCTATCATTTATTAACTAATCCCCTTGTTGGACCCTGCATCTACTAGTTATTTCCCCACATTACCACCATGATTTAGACACTTTTTCACCACTTTTCATGCATCAGATTTTTTCTGGGCAGCAGCCTAAATTTTGACTCTCTAAATTAGTTGGATAATCTTATATATTATTTAGGTCTCTTAATTGTTTACTATTTTGTGAACCGTAATTCCTCTAAAACATAATGGATCTAACTTAAGAACTACTGGAATGAGCATGAGAATTGTGCAAATTGGAATCTAGTTTATTTCGTCTTATTGCCTTAGTGATTTTCTTCTTATTTCCTATGGATACACTCACTATCCTACATTCATGCTGCATCAATAACTCTTTCAGTTTGATATGAAAAATGCTCTTGCATGGAGATCTAGAAGAAGAAGTGTATATAGCACCACCACAATAATTCCAAATGCTAAATGCCAAATGCCAAAGGGAAAGTATGCAAGTTGAAGAAAACCTTGTATGGGCTGAAATAATCACTACGAGCCTGGTTTTAGAGGTTTAAGGCAGCCATGGTAAAAATTGGTTACAAACAATGTCAAGTTAATACACTCTTTGTGAAGAGGAGGCCAAAGGATGACAACGCTTATTGTATATGTAAATTAAAGTATCATAATTACAGGGAATGATGAATTAGAAATTGTAAGACTTAAGGGTAGCTTGGAAAACGAGTTTGAAATTAAAGATCTTGGTTCACTTAAGTACTTTGTTGAGATTGAGGGTGCCAAGTCAAAAAAAGATATTTTCCTTTCTCAAAGAAAATACATATTAGACTTATTGAAGGAGTGAGGAATGATAGGATGTAAACCATGTGCCACACCTATTGAATCAAACCGTTGACTCAAAGAAGATTATGGTAATGGGTTGGTTGATGCAGGAAGGTATCTACACCTTGTGGGACACCTTATTTACTTATCTTTCGGGATCATATGGAAGCTGCATATAAAGTTTGCAGGTACTTGAAGGGTTGTTTAGGAAAATGTATTTTCTACAAAAGGCATGGTCATCGTAGAGTGGAAGTGTATATTGATGCTGATTGGGCTGGATCAATATTAGATCATAGATCTACTTCTGTCTTTTGTCCATTTGTTAGGGGCAATCTAGTTATATGCTGTAGCAAGAAGTAGTCAACGGTTGCCAGATCTAGCACAAAAACAAAATTTATATCCATGACACATGGAATATGTGAGCTCCTATGGTTAAAGATGTTATTGGTTGTACCTAGCTTTCTGTCAAAGGACCTGTGAGTCTTTATTGTGATAATAAGGCTGTCATAAGTATTGCACGTAATCTTGTACAGTACGACAAAACTAAACACGTGGAACTGGATTGCCATTTCATTAAGACTATCTCAAGTCCAGATGCATATGTACACCATTTACACAAACTAAAGATCAGCTAGATGATGTGTTTACCAAAGGACTTAGTGGTGCTCAGTTATCATATCTAGTGGATAATTTGGGAATGCTGAATCTCTATTTTCCAGTTTGAGGGAGAGTATTGATTGATGTTTGTGTGTAGGGTATTTATGTCATGCAGGTATTATATACCTATACATGTATTGTATACCATATTATATGGTTTAGTGTAGTATAATACATATATATACTCAACTGTATAGAGAGATTCATACTCTCTTATGATTTCTCCAAACTGTTCGTATTCTTCTTCTCTTCTTCTTTCCTTCTACTTCTATTCTATTTCAAGTACATTCAGATTTCAAGTTTGTTGATGTATATGTATGGAGGTATTTATGTCATATGGGTATATATACCTATACATGTATTGTAGACCATATTATATGGTAAGTGAATACAAGAATATCACATATATATGCACAACCTTATAGAGATTCATACTCTCATACAATTTCCCCAAACTTTTCGTACATCTTCTTCCTTTTATTTTCTTTTACTTTTGCTATTCTATTGCAGATACATTTAGATTTCAAGTTGGTATTAGAGTAGGACAAAGTGGAGTTTTTGGGATTTCCTTGCTGTTGATGTAATGTAGGATATTATGAAAATCAAGATTCCTATGTTAGGATTATATATTGTCAATCCCATGTCAAAACAGTGAGTTGTAAAGTAAGTTTCAAGTCCATGACAGTGCTCCAAGTTTGGAAGAAAGAAGACAAAGATGGACTGAAAACCTACAAGATCAAGACAAGTACCAAAGATGAAGAACAAAATCAAGATTTAGGTTGAAGACTTAATACACAGAAACTAAAGCTGAAGACAGACAAAAAGAAGGCTGAATGGATGCTCATGGCATGCACAAACCTCATAGAATAGCCACACATTGCACCATGCACTAAAGTACTAAGATTAATCATAAGAACAAGTATGAGGTGCTAAAAAGGGCCTAAATGTAATTGTAGTTTATCCAAAAAGATGATGAAAAAATGCCCAAAACCAAAAAGATGCAATAGGACAAAATGCAGGAAAAAAATTATAGACCCTGATTGATCACGAGATCTGTGATCGATTACGACTGATCGATCACAGATCTCGTGATCGATCACAAGTTTGTTTTCAGGCCAAAATAAAATTTTCCTAGAGTTGTGATCTCAGGGCCTGATCGATCACATTTCCCTGATTGATCACAGAAAAAGTGTGATCGATCACAACTGCGGGTTTGACAAAAATTGACTTCTATTTTTGAGATTCCAATCCGACTTTTCTCAGGACTTGTCCATTTGAAAGAGCTCT
>JAOXJP010275733.1:0-19850 GCA_025762735.1 Platanus orientalis
GAGATACACAAATTAATATATTTCAACACCGCCCCTCAGGAGGAACACTATTCTCTCCTGGAAACACACTTGGGGAGCTAGGCATGAGTCCACACAACGCATACACACGCACATAACATTACATCTGGGAACATACTTTCACCAGGATTCGAACTCATGACCAAAACCTGCTCTGATACCATGTTGACAGTAAATTAACCAACTCTCCCAAAACCTTAAGGGGTTAGGAGATACACAAATCAATATACTTCAATAAGTACAACTATAAAGAACCTTCCTTCCTTAAGCCATTAGTAACAAATCTATCCACATAACCAGAACTTTGAATTATCCATGCTTGGTTTACCTCCATTGCTAACATCCTTACTTACCAACACCTTGGTCTTTATCAAGCCAAATGAAGAAGGAATTTTGGATCTGAAGAACATACTACAAGTGTTTGAGATCATATCAGGTTTAAAAGTAAACTGGGGAAAAATCAGCATAGCAGACATTCATTTGGAAAGACACCTGGCTTCTTTGGCCAATTCTTTGGGATGTTAGGAGGAGCAATGGCATGCCTCCATGTGGAAGCCTAAGTTTTAACAATTTCTGGGATCTGGTGGTGGAGAAAGTGGAGAAAAAAATGTTGGAAACGTTCTCAGATCTCTTTAGAGGGAAGGATCACACTCATTAAGGCAGCATTACCCAATATACCAGTTTACTATATGTCCCTCTTTAAACTACCTCAAAAAGTGGCTACGAAAATCGAGTCTCTTCAAAGGTCATTCCTTTGGGAAGGTGGAAATATGAAGAAAGATCACTTAATTAAATGGAAGGAGGTCTCTAAACCAAAAAGAGAAGGAGGCCTAGGTATTGGGAATATATCAATGAAGAACCAGGCACTTCTAGGGAAACGGCTTTAGAGGTTTGTCTATGAAGAGGGGAGTATATAGCATGCATTGATACTTCACAAGTATGGATTATACTCAAATAGATGGAATTGTAATCCGTTCGTAGATTCTTGAGCTCCAACAATGTGGAAACAAATTGTTGGTCTTCGTCCTCTTTTTAATCCTCATACATCTATCTTTTAGGGAATGGTAGAAAAAAATCAAATTCTAGAAAGGTGTCCGGTGGGGTGATACCTCTTTGTCATCATCTTTTCCCCGTCTTTTCCAAATTTATTGTAACAAAGAAGCCTTTGTTGCCGACTCCCTTATACTCTCCTTGGATGGTAACTAATCTTTGAACCTTCCCTTCGCTAAGAATCTTCTTGACTTTGAAGCCGAATCGGTAGGTTTCCTCCTAGACTCCCTCTAGCTAGTTCATCTTTCCCCCTCCCTTCTTGACATGCTTAGATGGTCTCTTGAATCCTCTGGTTCTTTTTCGATCAAATCCTTCTTTGAACATCTTTCCATTTCACCAAATCTTACCCCCTCCATTCCCGGTTTCTAAGGTATGGAAAGGTTTCTCCCCTCCAAAAAGTAAAAGCATTCATTTGTATCGTTGTCATAGCAAAATGAACACTATGGACATGCTACAAAGGAAGCAACATTTTATTTAGACATGAACAGGCCAAATTTTATTAATAACAAAAATGAAACAAATGGGAAAAAAAAACAAATGTCTCACCCAGAGAGTGAGAGAATGAACAAAGCAAGAAAAAAAGCAAGACAAGAAGGCACCCAAAACTACAAAATACACCAAAACGAATACCAATCACCTTCTACATGACTCTCTCACCACATATTTGTCCTCTTTGCTTGAAAGATGGAGAATCGGGCAATCATATCATAGTCCATTATTCTTATGCTAGGATTATATGGAACCGCAGCCTTCACCAAGCTTCTTTGAGTTGGACTATGTCTTCTAGTCTTCTTGATTTGGTTCATCAATGGAATGGTAACTTTTTAGAGAGCCATGGTAAGAGATTTCGGTTGGGTCTCATGCATGGAAAGTGGAATCTGTTAGGGCATTTGGAGGGAGAGAAATAGAAGGATTTTTTATGGAATGAAGAAGCCCCCCCCCCCTGAGGTTATCGATTCTATCATTTTTTATGTGGCTTCTTGGGCGGTAGCCTCAAAGGAATTTTCAAGGGTTTCTTTAAATGACTTAACAAGGGACCAGTATTCATGTATTTTCTCTTTATCCTTAGCTTGTAATCTTTTGTTTTCTTGACCATCTTCTAGTGATCATCCTACTCGTCCACCCTTTGTACATTCTTTCTCCCTTTTTTTCTCTCAATAAAGATTGTTATTCATTAAAAAAAATCCTTAGAATTTTTGGAGTAAAAAACTTTGAATCTTGGCTCAGGATCGACTTCCCTACTCTAGATAGCCTTAATGTGTCCATTTGAAACAACAAATGCATAACAGTTAAGCTGCCCAACCCATCGCAACCCAACAAATTTCCAGTAAGCTTTATAGAACCTTGAGGCAGGTTCAGTGCAATCTCCTAGTTAACTCGTGTTTAGCCATAGAGTTCAGGAAAGATTTGTGTACATTCAACACTGGACTGCACAGATGGGGGATCCAACCTACACAAGCTGTATGACTAAATGGGGCAACATAGGAGCACACAACCTCCATGACATCATTTTCAACCTTCCACCCCTCTGATAACCCTCTCAATTTGAAGAACTATGACAAATAAATACTTCTTCCTTTACCTAAACTTTAAAGTAGAACAAAACTTCTATATCCGAAATCAGTGTTGCTGAATTCTAGTCATTAGCAGAGTACCCCCTCCAGCAAACCTGAGATGAGCTGCTTCCATGTATCACAAGGGATCTCTGATCCATCACCCTAAACATTCCACAAATATTTGCAGTCACTTTTAAAATACTCTTCATTTATAAGTGGGAGGCTTTTTAGAACAATACATCAACATTTAAGCTTTTGCAAGATAAAAGTTCACTACTCTTCATCATCTATGAAGGTGATGATTCCTCTCTTGCTCAAAAAGAAAGACCCCGTGCTACCAAGTCTAAACACCCCCCATCCATCCTACCAAAAAGGTCCACCTACCCTGTAAGGAAGATGAGGTAAAGCCAAAAACAGGTCTCTGAAAAAACCTTCCAGATTATTTTTTACCTCAGCCTAGGAATCAGAGATGTGGGCATATCATATACGACAGCTCCAATCCAAACATCAAAGACACCATTATCCTTCAAATAGAATACTCTAATTCTTCGTAATACCCCTACAAACACAATAACACCTTGCAGCTTTATCCCTCTAAAACCAATCTTCACGTTTGACTCCCTGTGCCCTGCTTCTCCACAAGTTGTAAAAACTTTAACCAAAGAACTCCATAACTTTACATCCAGATTTCCCCTCAAGGTTAATAATCAATCTGCTCTTAGCATCTGGAACTAGATTATTGTTCAACCTCCTCTGAGCCACTAACCTTTCTCTTACACCAACCAGTTTCATGAAGAGAAATTTGTCATCTCTACAGTCTTGTAAGTCCTTCACAACTTCAGTAACCAATGATGCAGACCTTGTGAAAGAAGGATATCACATAACCACAATTATTCACAAAGATCCATAACGTGAATCCTCTCAGACCATCATCTTCGTACGGATTTGGCTTCAATAGCCATAGTGCCCCTCAACAGATCACCACATACTTGTCAGATATGGCATGTTCATTGTGTTAATGGATGAAGCTGCCCATTCACTTTGTTTTTAACACTCCATTAAATAGAAACGAAAGCCTTACATATTTTACATAAAACATTAGAACTTCCTAGCTAATCCCACCTCCTGACTTTTTGCAGATCATTCCTAGACTCCCAATGCTCTCACTAATTCTTTTTTCATAACCAAAATTGTCATGGTACTTCATACCACAAAGCATATAAAATTTTAAAATATCAAAACTTCGCACAAATGTGACCAGAGGAATTAGCAACGTAAAATACCAACTCAGACACAGGCATAGAAAGATGGGAAACATAGTCATAGCATTTAACTAGAAGATATCCAACATGTCAAGATCTTAAACTGTAAAATTTGAAGTTTGAACCAATACTTGGGCAAGACAATCAGGACCCGGATTGACCATCATTTAGAGAGAGAGAAAGAAAAAAAAAATCTTGACCACCTCTATATGTCTCACCAATACAACCTATCCTTTCGATTATTAAACTAACATGTTAAATTAAAAATGTAACAGCATAACCATAAATTTCCAGGACCACTGCTAGAAGTTAAAAGCTCATAAAGAGCATTAGTATTTACCTCCACTCCATCTATCTTGCAAGAATATCTCTTCCCATGCCACATCTTTACTCGGGAACCACCGTTCTTCTGAAAGCGTTCCCAAGCAATATCTGGAGTCTGACCAGAACATGACTCTCCATTTGTCGAAGTAATCTGCCCACAAAAGGGTGGTAGTTGTTTTGATAATTGCTTAAATTATGTTGTAACCCAATGTTAACATCAGAAAAAATGGCAATGAACCTAAATACACACCACAAACAGAGGTCCTTTAAGACCTTCACGGATTTCCATCCTGTATGTGCTCCCAATGTGAATGCGAACAGCATGGTAACCAACTGGATAAGGATAGCGGTCTTTACCCTGCAAAACAAATAATCAGAGGTACAGAGCTACAACATTAACTTCATAAGACACAGAAGAAACAAACGAGCTCATCATGCATAAGACTAGGCCTGAGAACAAGTTGTTCCACTCATGTAATGTACTTCCAACATCATTACCAGGAATTGTAACACTTTGTGATTCAGCACCAAGCATTGCATCTGACTCTACCTACAATTGACGAAATCAACCATTTTCCCAAACACTAGTGCCAAGTCAGCTGCGAGCCCTGTGAACTACCCAGTGGATTTGGTAGGACCAACTAAAGTCACCCTAAGGTAGGACTGACAACAGGGGGCCGCCAAAAAGTGAAAAGCATCCCCCAAAAAGTGTAAGTCACTTTTTTATGATGATGTGTTGGCCCCTGAAGCCAATCCTACCTTAGGGTGACTTTAGTTGGTCCTACCAAATCCGAGACGCATGAACTACCACCTAATTTAGTGAACTATAAGTTAAATGTATGCTAATTCTCTCTTGAATTCACTGAATGTAGCTATGATGCAGACCGTCTAACAAAGCACCTCTTATATGGTACAACATCCCCACACCCACTAAAAAGAAATGCACCAATACTAAATCATTATAACAATCCTTTCTTTTTTCTTATTCCTTTCGCTATTGAAAGATCAATAAAAAATACTTACAATTGTCCACAAAAAAAAACAAGCGAGACTTTAGCATATATCCCAGCAATTGAACAACCACTATCCTATTGATTAAGACACACAGCACCTGAAGCCTAGAGATGTGAACACTAATCTAATTGTTACCCACAAATAAACCTAAATCTTTCATAAAATCCACCAAATAATAAGAGATTCTCATGGAAACACTAAATTGGGAAACTAATCCTAATAATAATAATAATAACAAAATGCAATAACAAGAAAGAAACAAGTAGCCCCGTGCGCTAGCAAACTAAGCTTTCCATCTCCACTTCAACAGTAAATATAAATTCAGAGCCAAAATCATTTCATCATAGAACACAAAAACGAAAGTTGATCGATCTGCGATTGTGGAACAAATAAAAGGAGAACAATAAAGAAGAAGGGAAACAAACAAACCCTAGAGCTGCTCCAGTACTTCTTGTCCCAGGAACCTCTGTACAGAGCTCCTATGGAGATTATTTCCAGTCCGTCGGGCTTTTCTCCGCTAGGGCTTTCCATAACAAAAGATTAACGAATGCGAGAGTGATATCCGGCCGGAAGTGAACAAAACCAGCTTTCTCCGACTGAGCTTCCCCGTGAGAGAGGGAAAGAAAAATATAGAACTGCTACTGAGAAACCCTTGGATGGCTTTCTAATGGCGGGAAAGGAAAGCACATTTACAGGTTCTCGCGTTTTAATCATTTTTGTTTCGTTTTCCCCGCCAAAGGAAAAAATTGCAGAGTATGAGAAACAAAATAATCATTACGCCGTTGCCGGGGATCGAACCCGGGTCACCCGCGTGACAGGCGGGAATACTCACCACTATACTACAACAACTTCTTTAATTATGTACAAGATATTTAAAATTTTAAAACTAATATTTCTAACTCTTTGACTTTCCACCATGATATCTTTTTGCTAATTGTAAAGAGATTGGATGTAGTTTTAGGAACATTTTCTATTCTATCAATCTTTATATCTCAAATCAAACAAAAAATGGATGTTTACTGGTGTTTACGACCCCTTGATCCCTCACATTTGTAATGTCTTTTAGGAGGAGTTACTATTAGAAGTAGATGGAGTGGGTCCTAAGTGGTAAGCAAGAATTTTTATTTATCATATTTGAATATGAGAAGAATCGTCCAAGCCAGAGCACTAGATGTCACGACTTGGATCCGAGGCCCTTATTCGTAACTAAATCCGGATTTGACACTTGGATGACACACTCCAAACTTGAACCTCACAAAGGGGAGATCTCGCAGTTCAAAGTGTAACCATGTCCTTTTTTTGCATACATGTTTTATCCATTCACTTTACCTCTAATTCTCATAAATCCAAAGACATGTCACAACGGAATAGTATCTACATAAAAATCCAAACCATTCACGTTTACATATTGCAACGAATTACTCATTCACTCATCATCAACATAACCAATGTGCAACATAATACTTTAATACAAAACAATCCATAATCCATACTGCAGCAAAATATAATCTCGATCCATCAATCTATAATCAATTGTAGTAAAAGTTAAAGAAATTCGTCCATTATGTAAACTAACCAAAATGTTCTCATATTATACACATAGTAATATATTGCTCCAAAATAAGCCAACTACCAAGACAACAAAATTCCCAACCAAAAGGGGTGCCAATTCTCTAATTACAAAAGTCTCATAAGATCTCTTACAGCATAAATTGAAATCTAAAAATATATACATGTCCAAATAAAACAATTTAAGAGTCGTCAGGCTAGAGCTCCTAAGCCTCATCCTCAATCGTCTTCTTCATGGTTCACATGTATACTTACCCCTGAATCTCAATCTAAAAAATGGTGTCAATTTAGGTAAGTTTGATGGGTTCGTAAAAGGGTATATATACAAAATATACAATGAAAATGAGGCAAAGACAAGTACGATAACAATACGGTGAATCAAGATAGAGTAAGATTTAAAATTCATGTACATGTACAAGAAGAGTTCTATAGATATATCCTTACTATGATTTAAAGTATATCTTTATGCATAATAACCATGTGGGTTTCTAGTGGAATCAAAACTATGCATGTACCAACCCATGAGGGTCTCCGTCAAATACCAAAACCAAATGCATAAAATAACCTATAAAGGTCTCCAACAAAACCAACACCAAATGCATATAACCCAAGTGAAGGGTCTCTGACAAAACAAATTTGATACATGTAACCCTAAGTAAAGGGTCTCTTACAAACCAAATCCGATCAATGTAACTTTAAGTAGAGGACCTCTAACAAAATCCAAAACATGTACAAATAGCTAGCCCATGAGTGAGCCTCTTGCCACGAATGGCCAATCCACTAGGGGGTCTCTAAAGTCATAAAGACCAACCCAATAATGGGTCTCCGAGCTAAAAAGGTTACCTTTACCTATTTGATGTGACTCGGTGATTGAGTGCCTAAGGATCATATAAAGTCATAAACCAATTCACAAATGAGTCTTTTAGGTCATAAAGATCAACCCATCAGGGTCACGTATAGTCAACCCATGTAAGGGTCTCTGGGGTCGCAAGGACCATCCATACCCTGGGTCACTAAGACTATTTTCACCTATTAATGTGACCTGGTGATTGGGTACTTGAGGGTCATAAAGACCAACCGGCCCAAAAGGGCAAACCCCATATAAGGGTATCATCTCATATCCACATATTCAAAGGAAATCTGTAAAATTCATGTTTATGTAAAATAATATACTACTACATAAGGATGATATACAAAAGGCATCCATATATCTGATAAAATCTATCAAAGTCATGTTTTTGCAAAGTAATGTAACTACTACATAAGGATGATATACAATAAAATGTCCATATACTCAATCTTATATATGAAACCCAAAATAGAATATGTAAATCTCATGTTTGAAGCTCATACTAAAAAAATGCAAGAAGAGATATCTGGCCCAATCTAAGGGCATAAAAAGATTTATGGAATTTAAATCATTTCAATCCCAAATGAAAATAGAGATAAGGCATAACAAAACAAATGTTTCAAAGCTTGTGTGGAAACCCATAAGAGATACTTTACAAAAACTCCCAAGTAATCACGGATGAATTCAACATGCTAGACTACCAAAACCTCTAAATATATATGAATCTCAAACATAGACATGGGGATTCTAAGATTCTAGCATGGAAATCATAGAATCAATAACAAGCTACATGAATAATTAAGGGATAGTGAGGATCTAACAAATTAGGCAATAGGCGTATGAAATAAAATCATAGACATGTTATAGTCCTTGAAAACCATGTAAAATTAATTACAAGACCACAAAGCAATTGAGTAGAGATTATAGATCTATGAATTTAATGAGTAATCAAATGTATATCATGAAAAATCCACTTTCCAAATCAATTCCTCGGAGATCCAACTCTAAAACTTCAACTCATAAAGTAGAGATTCCAAATCTTGTTAATCCAAACCCAAATATCATAAGAATTAAGATCCCCTTTCAAAATCCATGAAGTTTAGGTAACATCATTCTTAAATCAAAGCTCAACCAATAAAATTATTACCCTAGAGAAGGAAATCAATGTATACTCTATATAACAACTTACAATAGCTTATAATCTCTTTGATCCATAAGCTTGTTCACCAAAACTCCATTTCCCTTTGTGTTTCCTCCTTCCACTGAAATTTAACCAAGGAATCCATAATCATAAATCATATATCTATAAGAAAGTTTATTGAAAAACCACAAATCTCTCATAATTTAAGCTAGGTCTAAGGGTTTAGAGCTTACCTTACTCTATGGAGATGAATCTATCATCTTTTTTCCCAATTCTCCCTCTTTTTTCTATCTCTTAGTTCTTCTTTAATGTTTTGGGTCTAAATTGGATAAATTAAGAGTTTTATTTCATCACAAGCGAATCAAACTCCTAGGTATGGTGGGCATTTTCATATTTTTGAGTAATTATATTTTCCAAATTCCCAAGTTTTAGCCTCTCCAAAAATTTTCTACCGGTCCAAACACTTTGACCATTCTAAATTTTTTTTAGCACTTGAGGCTCAACTGCTCCAACAAAATTTGGAGCACATCAACCTCAAATTCTTGAAACTTTATTGCCCTCTGAGATTTTCGATCACTTAAAAATAAGTTCAAGGGCTCGAAGTTTGAATCTTGAGAGCTCAAACCCAATTTCCAAAAAGCTCTTTATACGACTTGAGTTTTTTCGAGTGCTCTAAATTATTTCGACCGCTCGAACTAGGCCACTTTGAAATTTATGGCTCCTTAGGTTCTTTTTGGCCTTTGTCTCGTCCTAAGCTCCATATATGCTCCAGAATCAGGCTATGCCTCTCAACTTAGGTCTCAAATCACTCACAAACATACATCATGCCCTTGTCGTCTTACTTAAAATAAATAAGGCATATGCAAAGTGTCACACTAGAAACACACGGGGTTTTGGATCTTTGGTGCAAAGTTGTATTCTTCGGGTTTGTCCTTTAACAAGTGCTAAATTTAGAAATAGGCAAGACAATGCTATTACATGCCATCTATACATGTTTTTGGTTTCCAACTATTGGGAGGATCTTTATCCACAATTTATGCAGGAGGCTCTTCCAATGATCACATCATACCATTGACCTATTTTATTAAGCACATATAAGACGAATTTTGGCCTCTCTCCTTTTTGGTTTGAGAATATGTACCATGTGGACATTGCACCCGTCATTTCAATGAAACATTGAAAAGTGGTGGAAGGAGGGTGAGGTTGGTGACAAAGAAGACTTTCAATTTATGAGGAAGTTTTAGTATGTGAAGAAAATTTTGTTAGAATGGAACAAGACCACCTTTAGAAGGATTTTGGATAAGAAAAATAAAAGTTGGGAGGAGATTCAATCATTGGATCACCCTTTAGAGAGGGATGGGTTTTTTTCAAAAAAATTATTGGCTAGAAAAAAGGAGTGCCATTTGGAGTTGGATGTCATTCTTAAATGTTAGAAGATCTGTGGAATTAAAAAGCCAAATGTAAATGGCTCAAGGAGGGTGATGAAAATATTAATTTTTTTCACAAAGAGGCAAAGAGAAAAAGAAAAATAAGAAGAAAGAGCTTAATAACCAAAACGACTTTTCGTAGGGAGGTGGTTGACATGGGCCGGATTAAAGATGAACCAATCTCTTTTTTTTCTCCCATCTCTATGCTAAGGAGGATGTTGATAGGCCGAGAGTTAACAAGTTATTTATGAGTGCATTGGATGTTGGCACAACTTCTTTTCTTGAAATTCCGTTTTTTTTTTTAAAGAGGAAGTCTATTTTAGCATGGAGGTGGATAAATCATTGGGTCCGGATAGATTTTGTATGCTCTTTTACCAAGAATATAGAGATATTGTTAAAGATGATTTGATGAAGGTGTTTAGAATTTGTTAGAAAAATGCCAAAGGGACTTTCTTTAGGAATAGGATAATGGAAAGAAATATCACCTTGTCAATTGGAAGGAAGTGTGTAGGCCGAAAGGATTAGGTGGTTTGGGTATTGGAATCTTAAAGAAATAAATATGGCTCTTCTTGGAAAATGGTTATGGAACTTCTCTATGGAGAGGAGAAGCTTATGACAATCCATAGTTCTCAGTAGACATGGTCTATATTCTAATGGATGGGATTGTAATGCTTGGTCTAATCATTATATGTCTTCTCTTTGGAAATATATAATGGACACCCAATCTTTGTTCATTCCTAATACTTGTTTTGTGTTAGGAGATGGTATTTTATCAAATTTTGGAAGGATATTTAGTGGGAGACTAAAGTCTTGCTATCCTTTATCCTAGATTGTTTTGTCTTTCTTCCTAAAAAGAGGCTTTTGTTTGTGACGTTATTTCTTTCTCCTCCTCGGGTATCTCTTCGAATTTCCTATGATCTTTATAGTAAGAGGTGGTTTTTTTGGGGAACCCAATATTTAGACTTGATGGTGTCTATATCAAATTCCTTTAAGAACAAAAGGATCTGGATCCTTGAGTCTTCCGGGAACTTTTTTTTCGAGTCCATTTTTATAGTATTGCTATCATTTCAACCTAACTCAGATCCTTTCCTACTAAAAAGATTTGGAAACCTTTAGTTCCCCCAAAGGTGAAAGCACTCATTTTGACAACAACTCTTTCCAAGATTAATATGATGGATATACTTCAATAGAGGAGACCTTTTATGGCCATTAGTCCCGATTGGTGTATGCTTTGCAAAAGCGAATCAAAATCTGCCAACCATTTATTCATTTATCGTTCATTCTTAAAGGTTGCATGGAACTATTTCTTTGCTAATGCGATGCGAATGTGGGTTATGCCGAATGATTTGGAGCAATTAATATCACAATGCAATGGTTGAGAATGGAAGAATTTTTTGGGGTTGGCTTCTTCATGGTGTGTTATGGGAATTAGACAAAAACACAACTTGAGAATTTTTGAAGAAAAATGTAGGAGTAATGTTAATATGGTAGACTCAATTATTCGGGAAGTAGGGGGTTTGATAATTATTTCTCAAGGATTCAATGATATCCACTTTCCATGTTCTTAAGATATTGGAAAACTTCTATTTTTATGGGGGTTATCAAGATAAGTAAGCAGCATTTGGAGTGGATGCCTCCTTCTAAAGGTTTTCTTAAATTGAATTTTAGCGGGTCTTCAAAAGGTAATCTAAGCCCAGGTGGTTTTGGCAATGTGCTAAGAAGTAGTGCAAGAGAGGTTTTTCATGTTTTATGTGATCCTCTGGAGCTTTATGATTACACTATAGGTGATGGCTCTCCTTTTAGGCCTTCGGGAGCTTCATAAGATGGAATCCCATGGTTGTATAGTGGAGGGGGATTCAGCCATAGTGGTTGGTTGGGGCTTAGTAAAGTGAGGTGGTTCTTGGAAGCTTTCTCATGTTATGTATGGGACTTTGGATTTGTCTCCTTTGTTAGGCGTGTCTTATGTTCATGTTCTAAGGGATCAAAATAGATTAGCAGATAAATTAGTTAATAGGGGGTTGGTTTATCTTCTATTTACACAAGTAGCAAGCTTCTGGACATGGGAATGTAAAGGTTGTGTGCCTTGTTGTTGTTGTTGTACTTTCTCTTCTCTTTTTATTTATTTTACCAAAATTTTGTCAATTATTCCCCCCCAAAAAATTAACAGGTAGCAATTTTCAATTCTGAAAACACCAAAACACTTTTGGGAAGCCCATTCAAGCCCTTGGATTCCTATAATCACATATTATATAAGAATTAAGATCCAGTGCTAAAAAATCAACATTGAGTCTGTGTGGCTTTAACATACAACTGACATGTGACCAGCCTTTCATGCAACATGCTTTCAACCAATTTTTATACCACATGTTAGCTATTTATTAAAAGCCACAAACTCAATGCTATTCTTACAATACCTGATATTGTATAATTAGATGAGTTCCCTATTTCTAGTGTTGTTAGGACACAACTCCACTAGATGTCTTAAAAGAGTCAGGACTATGACATGATATGACAATTCTTGGTACAACATGATATGTCGGCACATGTGCTATGTTGGTGTTAGCATTTCACTCAACACTTGGCATGTCTAAAAGTCGTGTATAAAAATTAAATAAAGACCATATGTCTCATTTAATTATAACGCATATTATATGCAATGACATAATCATAGACCTTTAACAATCTTATGTTACAAATATAAAGTTCAGAACACTGAATGTGGGGATTGAAAACTTATGTGTAATATATCCTCACCAATTGTTGTTTCAACTTATTGAGTAGTCCTTTCATTCACTTGTTTTGTAGGTGAATGTTGTTTTATGGAAAAGTTTATATCATGGACTTGTTTTAAGTCAAGCTATTCTGTTGTGCAAGAGAAGGTTTTGGTAAGGCTTTTAGGTGATGGGGAGGGTGAGATATTAAAAGATGGATATTCAAGGTTAAATACATATTCAATATAGCTATGCTCTCAAGGTGGATATACTACTAGAAAACCTAGCCATTCTAGTCGTCTTTTTGACAACGGATGGCATAACCACTGGTATTGGTAGGTCATACCCATGGTTTTTATGACCACATGTATAAACCATAGAAAAAGATTAATTGTACTAGAGGTTTTGTGAGCAACAACTGCTACCTTTTTTTTTTTTTTTTTTTGCTGTTGTAGTTCAAAAAAACTGCAACAATGAGACGATTCCTATTCACAGGTTTCTATTTTAGCACTTTTTATTTTCTCTCCCTTGTTCGATATCTCTATTTTGACTCTTTGATTAAAAACAAAAACCCTCACCTGCAATCAGTAGCAGAGCCACATAAAAGCAAGGGGTGGGGGCAGTTGCCCCCCTCGATCTGTGAGTACCCTTGTAATAATAATGGATTATGCTTGATTGGAATCAGTTGCCCCCCACCCCTTGAATGTGTGAGTACCCCATGATTCAGATCAGTTGTCCCCCTTTAATGTGTGAATACCCCATGATTGGAATAAGTTGCCCTCCTCCCCCCACCTTACCAGGAAATGAGTTCACGTCATCTCTAATCTGATTGAACTGATACCACTCCAGTCTCTGCTTAGACTGTGACACAATGTCAGACAAAGGATGCATTAATAAAAGGAGAAAATTAATGAACCAAAACTAAATAACATAAAATAAAGGGAACAAATTTTCGGCCCAAGATGGTGTCCAGGGTGCCAAGTGACTTCATTTGGAATAAAATGGGTGAGAATTTAAAATTTCATCTAACCACTGCCCATTTTATTCCATGTGAACCTGGATAGAATATCTCTTTTGATTAATAAATACACAAGTACTTATTAATTGTATATTTATCATAATACCTTCCTTTGGCCCATGTGTATTAGCTCAAACACCCTTTGTCAGGCCACATGTAACGCACTGATTGCTAATGGAGTGGTACCTATCCTTTGAGACTAGAGATGATTTAAAATCCCAGAGAATCCTTGTCCTGGGATTGGATTAAGAGTGCCCCTTAATGGGTGCCAACAGTGTACCCGCAACCGGTATGTGACACGTCACATTGGAAAAGTGATTTACACTTTTTGGGGGGTGCTTTTCCTTTTTTGATGTGATATGTTGCCCTTAGGTTGTGGGTGTACCATTGGAACCCATTAAGGGAGGGCACATAATCCTTTGGCTTGCCCCCCTATATAAAAATCCTGGCTTTGCCCTTGCCTATATCCATAGGCGAAGATGATAAAGAACTTTATTAAAACGGAGAACAAAAAGATTACAAAATGTATAACAGCAAGTTCCAAAACCAAAGGTAAAATCCTGTGAACTCTTAGCACAAAATACGTTTTTGCTTCTTTTCAAAATCTTGATGAAACCCAAACCACCGTAAGTTTCCCCACAGCCTCAAAAACCCATAAGACCTTCCTTTATAGGAGTCACACTCACCAAAGAAACCTTGATAGGTTAAGGGTTTAAGAGAGCCACAAAAAACAAACTTCTAAACAAGTGATGATTTACTTGGCTTTTATAGGTTGCACATGACTCTCAAACCGTGTCATTCAAAACACTTTCAACAAATCTCCACCTTAGCTTAAATTCCATCAAACCAAAACTGAACGAAACTCCTTGATCATCTTCTCTAACATACCCCGAATGGTACATAATCAGTTCTCTTTCAAACTAATAGAGTCAAAGCCATCATTTAATTCAATCATCAAACCTGGCTTTATTGATATATCTCCTGACTCCTTGGCACTAAATACATCTGCAACTATGTTTTCAAATTCATCTCTAACTAGAAGACTAACGTCCAAGTTGAGTGTACATCCATGCTACTGAACTTTTAGAACCTGAATGGGGTCTAAACTAGCATTCTCACGTCTCAACGAAATAGGAGTACTACACTCCAACTTCACATCCAACTGAACATCTGAATCTCTGTTTTCAATCTGCTTGTTTAGATACAACAAAGTAAAATTACTAAAAGTAACACTTCCGTGTTGTTTTCCATGAATACACTACTAACAAAATCTAAGCTTCTCACCATTAAGCAAATCACTCCACTTGCTCAAATATGTCAAACCACTTACACAAATATAACCCATAAACCTGTGCTATGATTGTGTACAGAGTATACCTGAATATGGTGTAGAAGTCAAAATTGTTCCACCTTGAACAGTGTTTCTAAGCAGTCAAAACCATTCTTCCCATTAAATCCTGAAACTTGTATCCGTCATTGTAAAATTTTCAAAAGAATCCTTAATCCGTAGCTTTAATCTAAAACTTTGATACTAATTATTATGCTTAAATAATACAGCGGAACAAACACGTGGATTGAATTCAAGTATGCAATATACGTGAAATAATGCAAAAAAATAAAAAAACGGCAAAGAACAATCACAATAGACAATATTTAATGTGATTCGACAAACTTGCCTATATCCACGAGCGAAGACAATCAAGAACTTCACTAAAACAAAGAACAAAAAATTACAAAAAGTACAATGACAAGTTCCAATACCAAAGGTAAAACCAACCGAACTTTTCATACAAAATACATTTTTGACTCTCTACAAAGTCTTGACAAAACCTAAACTACCTTAAGTCTGCCCACAGCCTCCAAAACCCATAAGAACATTCCTGTATAGGAGACACATTTACCAAAATAAATCTTATTAGGTTAAAGGCTTAAGAGACCCACAAAAAACAAACTTCCAAACAAATTGACGATTTACTTGACTTCCGCGGGTTGCACACGGCTGTCAAACCGTGTCATTCAAGACACTTCCAACATCCCGTTTGCTTGGGTGGCCGTGGCATCGTTTCTCAGTAAATAGATTTTGGAATCAATACTCCTTTCTGCCAGTATTTGTGATGTAATCTGCTTCTCCCGCTTTGGTGTGGGTCCCACACTGAAAATTGAGATACTAAATAATTGTCTCATGTTTATTTCATTTTGAATCGATGCCATTAAGGCAAGAATTTGGATCGTATTCAAGTGAAAATCACATGGCACTATATCTTCTTCTAAAATTAAATCCATCAGTTATCTGCTTGCATCAGATCCTAGTCACCAAGTTTTGGGCTTATTAGATCAAAAGCTATTAGATGATTGAGTCTCATTGGCTTGTGCTGTCACTTGA
Organism: Platanus orientalis; assembly: GCA_025762735.1. Taxonomy (NCBI): domain Eukaryota; kingdom Viridiplantae; phylum Streptophyta; class Magnoliopsida; order Proteales; family Platanaceae; genus Platanus; species Platanus orientalis. The sequence continues at coordinate 16,324 of JAOXJP010275733.1, forward strand.
AGTTTTCTGTGTTAGGTTTTGCTAGTCTTAGAAACTAAATTACTAATAAAAACTATGGAATTCATGTTCATGGGTTTGGTGGATTTTTTTGAGGTTTTTGACTACAGCCCATCACTTGGTTGGTGATAAACCACGTAACAGCTCACCAAACAGTCTGATTGTAACCACAGGTTCAGACTGCAGATTTCCAATGAAATATTTATCAACCTGATGAATCAGTACAAGTTTTTCTTTAATAAGCTAGAAGATACGTTTATTAAGGGGCTTGTTTGGATGGGTTCACTGCAAATTGTATTTGTAAGGAAGATGATAGTGGAGGAAATAAAAATGGATAACTTATTTTTTCTTTTTTCTTTTTGAGAAATACCCAGTAAACCCTTCTCAGGGAAATTATAATTATAAGCCCATTATTTAATTTGTATATCCATTTTACCCCCTTCTCATAGTTTTTCGGATTGTCAGAGCATATAAAATGATGAAAATATCCATAAAATTATATTTAAATACTTTTATAAAAGCCTATCACACTTTGGGTCCTTGGGTACCTAAATAATAAAAAATACCTTAGGACATATTTATAGATATTAACAGGGGTGTTTTTGTTGTTTTACATCCTTTTATGAATAAGCTATAAGATATGAGCAATTGATAGGGCTTTGACTTCTACGGAATTTGATGGATATACAATTTAAACAATGAGTTTTTTATGTTTTTTGGTGAGATTTTTCCAATGATGTTTTATTAGAGTATTTTTATTTTTATTTTATTTTGAATTTTTTTGTTGTTATTTTGTAAAAAACAATAAGAAAAAGGTAGTGCTTTGCAAGTTGCATCCCTTGTTGAAAACAGGCGAATAATAATCTTATTTTATTAACCATAAGAATCATTCATTCAAGTGGGGCTATGTCATGAATCATAGTCTTGATAAAATAGATGGGCTGGTCAAACCAAAAAAAATCAGCCCTTGCTGGTTGGGTTAGTTTGGGACTAAATAAGTTGAACCGACCAAATCTGCAGCAGTAAGGAGCATGATGACATGGTGTGAATCTTTTCAAGTTTTCGCTTTATAATAGTCGAGATTAGAAACGTCTCACTAGGATGACTTGACCCAATTTACTTTGGATTTTAATTTTAATTTTTTGGTTTGGCCACTTGGGCCTACATCACTTCGACAGCCGCACAAGGGCGGGACTCGGCTTGAGCCAGGGAGAACCAGAGCAGGCATCTCACAGTGCACTGCATATCAAGGGATTTGACCTTGAGTCTTCCACACGGAAGATAGATGCCACAGCCACCCTTACATGGGGGTGTTGGCACTTAGGATTTTAATGAGTTTATGAAAATTGGGTTTTCCTGGGTTGACCAGCTGTTGTAACTGAATGGTTCGGTTCTATGAGGGGGCAGAATAGGGGTGTTGGGCCCAACCAATCCAAGAAAGCAGTTACCAGGCATAAAAAAAAAAAAAAAAAAAAAAAAAAAAAAAAAAAAAAAAAAAAAGGCAAAACCCACATATTTGGGATCTGTCCAAATGGCCCCTAGCAAAACTAGCCTTACATAATAATTTCAGGTATTAATTTCACAATAAAACGATTGACATATATATAATATCACGTCTTATTTAAATTTTTATTTATTTTTTATCATTTTCTTGTAGAATTGGAATTTGCCCTTTAGTTTATTCAAGTATCATGGGTGGGTTAGGATGCCATGTCAGTGACAGCTCCACACCACATGCACCCTTCCCGGACTCTTCCTTTAGTTTGCAAATAAATCTAAGCTACAAAAAATTATATCAATCTCCAATGCTATATAAAGACATTCAATGAGGTTCATCTACCGCAGAGAAGAAAATCTTCTTTATAAATATATTCATTCTTTGCTTCTACTTCTTATTGTACTTCTTTCAACAGATTAAATATTTATATTGTTATATAGATAATTAGCTAACTCATAGTCATGGAGATCAATGGGGACGTCGAAAATGGCGAAAATAAAGGGTTTGAAGATATGAGAGAACCCTTTATACCGCAAAAGAAAGTTGTTGCTCATGAAGAAGATGAGTCTGATGAAAGCAGCAACAGAGGAACCATGGGGATGGTTTTGCTTAGTACATTTGTGGCGGTTTGTGGCTCTTTTGAGTTTGGATCCTGTGTAAGTACTAAGTTATATTATTTAGTTAAAAGCTCTTAGAAACTGTTACTATTACTCTTTCTTGTCATAAAGAAACCAAGACTGAAACCACCCTTAAATTTGCTCATGAACATGGACTCAGGTCCCAACTTGCTGATCACCAAAAGAGAAGATTTAACTCTGGCAAGTTTGCTACTCGGCATTGGGGCTAGCTCTTGGTGTACTGTTGGCGTCTTTAAAACAAAGCCTTTTGTCCTAAATCCTTATATTTGAGGAGAAATGAACTGCTTAACCATTAAGCAGTTTCAGGCCGAGTTCAGATTGGCTGGAGTCAATGAGTTCACTCATTGGAAACTCAAATTTAATTCAGTGGCAGCTAATATCAACAAGTTGATCCAACTTGACAATGACATCTCTTTAAATTACTCAATCCTTAGAGGTCTCAATGAATGATTAACATATCAAACTGTGTCAGTTAAGGTGAGTAGCAAACCATGAACTCAAGTTTAGAAACCACATTATTATTACATTATACGTAATATTACTTCGAAAATAGCATTGGTAAGTAATATTCCATTGCCTTGCTAAGCTTAATATGTTGGTTTTGCAGGTGGGCTATTCGGCACCCACTCAATCTGCTATCAGGGATGATCTTGATCTATCTGTAGCTCAGGTTCGACTTGACTTTTTATTTATTTGTTATCTTTTTTTAACTATGGTTTCATCCCAAAACACTCTTTCAATGACAGCACCATGAAAATGTTTATCATCCAATATTTCTATGGTAGAAATTTAAAATTCAAACAGGTGATCATGAATGCCTAGACAGATGCAACATGGGTGCCTTTCTCTATTGCCTTCCTGTTTTGATTACTGATGATGAGCAGGAATTGCTAGATAAAATGCACTCTGTTCTGTCTACATGGCTGGCACTGGCTCAGCTTTATGGATCCTGAATACAGAACAACCCATGGAAGGATGGAAGACACACACTCCTGTACCATAACATCTGCACTCTTAGAAATCAGGGTCACTCTTTCTAATTGCATTGAAGTTACAATTTATCTATAAAATCAGATACTTGGTGGAATTTGTTTTTAGTAGGGAACTTGACATTACTTCTGAAAAGACTCCTTAAATGTCTTCCAGGGCATAATTTAGGTGCTAAGCCAACCTTTTTGATTGGGCAATAGCCCAAAAAATTGCACCGCATGGCCAGTCATAGGCATCTGATGCATCCCCAGTTTTTTGGCTGTTCACCTTGATCCACATTTCAGAATGTCTTATCAATGTGTGTGTTTGTTTGCTTCTTTTTTGGTTTGGATCATCATCAAAGGAACAATCTATCATCTTTCTGCTGAAATTTCAACATTTTCCGCTGAATGATCTAATCAGGG
>JAOXJP010275743.1:0-19848 GCA_025762735.1 Platanus orientalis
TATATATAACCTTCTAATTCACTCAGTATTCATCTCAATAGGCCTAAGTTATCCCAAATCTATAGACCCATCAACACTGACACATTTTGGGAAAATGGTCATAACTTCTTCTAGAAAAATCTTATTCACTTACCATTTGTTGCATAAGACTCCAAACTTTCATGCCTATCCAAAGGTATAATTTTTACTCATAAATTATTTTTATATTATTGTTGTTGCCTTTCTAAAGTTGTGTCGATGATTAGATCAACATATGTGCATTTAAATGGTCGTAAGTATGTATAGAACTTATGTGACATGTGTTAGCATTCTAAGTGTGACATGTGTGCAATAATATGTGCATCCTTGGGTGGGGTGTTACAAGACATCCGTACAAAAAGCAAATGTGAGAGTTTCTCATATTTTAATAAGATTATTTCAACTTCTCCATTTATGAGTGATAAGTTGATAGTTTAGTTGAAGGGTTTTGTTACGTTCAGGTTCACCTTAGCTCTTGCAAACTTACCCCATTTTTATTTTTCTCCTGGAATCATAGGCTTTAGCTCACCAAACCCTTTTGCCAGTTTGAGAACAATCTTTTCATTATTCAACTAGTAGGTCATGGAATTTGACCCAAAAATCAGCTTTCTCTAGTACATACTTATATGGAGCAAAGTTTGGTTTACATCTCTACATCAGAATAACATAGTTGTTGTACATCCATGGCGCTCCTCCCATTATCTTCTCTACTTGTAGACTGTTCTCGTAACATATGAGAAAAAGCTTTTCATGGCATTCTGTACTCAAATATTCTCAAAGACCTTCCAAATTTTTTGAAGAACTTCTTTGACTCCTATGAAGTTGAATGGTCTGTCTAATAATACCTTCCCCACTAAACTCCTTCTCCAGTCATCTGGCTCTTCAAGTTCTTCCTTTTGGATGTCAATGTTTAATTGTTGAGAGTCATCTGTCAAGAGTCTCTAAAATTTCTCCACCAAACTGTTGTGGATCTCCATCTCCATTACTATAGCTACCTAAGAATGGTTTTTTGAAATTCACATAAGGGAATATGGAAACATGCCATATAGACATGAGGGTATTTTGTAAAATCCTGTAATATTTTACGACTAGATAGAATTGTCTTCCGATCCTGACCTTTGGACTTCAAAAATGTTGGAGCAAGATATCAAAGGGCAATGACCACTTTATTCCATGACCTTATGCACAAAAAAAGTATACTTGGTGGATAATATGATCACAAAAGTTCTAGGAAAGGGAGGATCATATATTGAAAGGGAGCCATAATCCATGTATCACCCTTACTATGTTCTACATGTTCCACAGACACAAGGGGTGGGGCCCCCATGTAAAAAGTGTATGGGCCCTACCCCCTTATGCCTTGTGGAGCATGAAGAACACAATAAGGGTAATACATGGGATATTGTTATTCTAGATTCTAAAGTCATTTTACTATAAGCTACCGCACTAATGCATGGTTACTGATCCTCTACAGCAAAATTGAGAGTGATGAGTGCAAACATCGGCGTTCTAGAAGGGTTCGGATTCCCCCACCCGCTAGTGGTTTTCGGGCCCACTCTTCGATGCATGATGCCGGTTTGTGAAAGGTTACTAACCCTTTTACTATGGGGTTAAGCTTTTCTTGGAGTCGCCACCAACTTGGGGTTAGCCAATGGAGTTGGACATCGGTTCACCTCTTTGGGTGAAGAGGAGAAATCTAGACCCAGAGGTCTATGGGTTTGACTCTTAGTACTAGTCTGAGTTCCTGAGATTAAGGGTAAGTTGTTTAGTTGCATTTAGGGAAGGTGTTAGGCACCCCAAATACCAGCCTTTTTAGGGCAGCTTCTCTTATTCATACATGTTTTGAATTATGCTAAAGTCCATGCTTGTTAAATGTACAGTTATTGGTCTTGGACCACCCTGTGGTGTGATCATTACAATTAGACCTGAGACAGTCTCGAGCTGCCTACATACCCGATCTTATGGTTCATGTATTCCTAGGGTTTTGTCAGGATCAAACTGTATATAGTTCTAGGGGTTTGTTGTGTGTGTCAATCTCAGTAGTCAAGTACGTCTGACTGTAAAAGTGATGTAGGGTAGATTCATTTTAGATTATTTGTATACTTACAGAGTACTCCACATTGTTGTAAAATATAGACAAGTTAGCTAAATGGGGACCAAGACTATATTGTACCAATGTGCATGGTTTTGAGTACCTAACTGGGCTATAGCCAAGTCTTAGGGTCTTTGGGTCACAAACCACTATGACATGACCCTAAGGTAAGGTGAAGACCGTAAAAGGTCGGGACGGGTTGAAATATAGTGAGAGGGTAGGTTGACTCGACCTGATCGCATTGACGTAACAGCTACTACTCAAGTGTTGTCTCCTAGGTAAAGTTCAGGTATCGAATACACTTGGAAATTACAAGTGTATAATCAACCGTACTATGATAATTGTGAAACCTGAAAGGGATATTTGTAATGAATCTATGGAATTGATTGGTTTGAAGTTGGGTTTTATTTGACCTTTACAGGCTTAACACCTAAAATTCCTCTTGACGCCTGTAAATAGGGCCCACAGAGGTGCCTAAGCACATGGATGAATTCCAAGATGTTAGTCACCCATGTATAGACTGTAGAGAAGGTCAAGGTTCACTAGGGTGGGTCCTAGATCCCAACACTTAAATTTCTCCAATGCCTACGTTTCTTGTCAATACCTGAACTTTAACTGATTAAAAATCAGGTGTTGGGTTTGGACACTGTACTCTGGAGGGCATATCTCTCTCCACAAAATTCTAAATTGAATGTGGGCGGTCAATTTGGAAAGCTGACAGAGAGATATTTCTAACCAGATATGATAAGTCTATATTTGCCTAATGCGTGTTTTTCAAACTAACATTTGTTTAAGCTATCAACGCCTATTTTTTAATTCATTAAAAAATAAGTAATAGGTTGAACAGTTTGTATTCTGGATGGCATATCTCTCTCCAAAAAATTCTGATCTGAGTGTGGTTAGTCAATTTGGAAAGCTGAGAGAGAGATCTTTCCAACCATATATATTCATCCAATACTTTTCTAACACCTAATTATTCTATTCACCAATTTTCTATCAATGCCTATTTTTTAACAGATTAAAAAGCAGGCATTAGGTTGAATAGTTTGTGTTCCAAAGAGCATTTCTCTCCAGACAATTCTAATTTGAGTGTGGTTGGTCAATTTGGAAAGCTGAGAGAGGGATCTTTCCAACCATATATAATAAGCCTATACTTTTATAATGCTTGATTGTCCATATGCCAGTTTTCTGTCAATGCCTATTTTTTAATAAATTAAAAATAGGCGTTGGGTTGAACAATCTGTGTTCTAGAGGGCATATCTTTCTCCAAAAAATTTTGATTTGGGCATGGTTAGTTAATTTGGAAAGCTGAGAGAGAGATCTTTCCAACCATATATAATAAGCCTATATTTGGTCTAATGTCTATTTTCCATATGACAGTTTTCTCAACACCTATTTTTTAATTCTCCTAAAAAATAGGCTTTAGGCCTAGGACCAAAATCCAGCAACCCATTTTCAGCCATTTGGACCCCTGAAGGGCGTTTAAAATTTTTAAAATTTGGTATGCCAGCAGGCAATATGTATATGAATAACATATAAAAAATTGATCTTAAAATCATGCATGTTCACAATAAAATCAGTAAATATTCTCCAAAATTGGGTCTTAAAAGACCTATTTTTTGGAGTCTATTTAGGGGGCCATCTCGAGCCCTTCTACAGCTTTAAAATTAGGAAATTAAATACAGAGCATAGTAAAAATTTGGCTCAAGAGGCCTTACACAAAATTCAAATGAAATTTGGCACCAAAACATATCAAAAAATAAGAGCAAGATAGAGGCTATTGAGCCTCCACCTTGTACCCGATTTAGAGCAGTGCTCTAACATAAATTGGGTAGCATAACAATTGTTAAATGATCATAATTAAGGGATAGAACATGAATTTGGATATGGTTAAGCTTACCTTGCCAAGGGTTAGGGATGAGCTACACTTTTCCTCTTTTTCTTCTTTGATTTAGGGTTTATGGTTGTCAACCCTGTTCACCACAAAATTGGGGCTATTTTTAGCCCCAATTTGGTTGAATGAATGGTTGGATTGGAGATAGGGATCATTAGGATGGAGGTGAGGATCATTCTTATCCTAATCAAAGTGTAGGGCTAGGATTAGATTTTGGTGTGTAGTTGGGATTAATTTGGAAGGAGAAACATGGATGGGTGAAATGGCAAGTCCAAGGGCTAGATTAGGCTTGGGCTAACCTAATGAATGGTTAGATGGAGAATGTGCTATTGAGGGTGGATAGGAGAGAGACTTAGGGGTGCATAGGTTATGAAATTACACCATTTGGACCATAGGAAGCTCTGGGGGTCCTTTGAGGGTCCAAGGGTGATTTTCTGACTTGAAAGGGTAAAATTGTAATTTTTCACCCGAGGGTCGAAAAAGGTGAAAATATGAATTCTTTACCTATAATGCTTCATGACAAGAAGGCTTATATAGGCTAAAAAATTCAGTGATTTGGATGACAGATAGTGAGTATTGAGCTTTTAAAGGCAAAAGGGCAAAATGATAATTTTTTTATCTGTGATGCTTTGCTAGAGAATGGCTTACAGAAAGTAGAAAACACACTGATGACATGAATGGGGCTTTAAAATGTGGACCCTCAAAGTCTTGTTAGTGCTTTTGAGAGAGATTAGGGTTTGTCCTGAAATGGTGCTTTTTGGGTTGTAATAAGGTGCTTTGACTAATTCAATTGTGACTGGAGTATCTGGAAAGACTTCTTTGGGGATGTCTAACCTCCTAGAGTCCAGGTTTTCTCTTCCTAAGCCATGGCTACTTAGAGTCTTGATGCCTAAATGTTGTTATGCTGTCCTCATGCTATCACATGACCCGAGTCAAAATTTGGGTGCTGATAAGGCGACAAATTAAAAATATTTTAAGCCATTTTTTATTCACATTCAAGATAAAGCCCAAAAGAGTGAAGGAGGTTCGTAATGATCTGGGCTGGATCATGGCCATGCAAGAGGAGGTAAATCAATTTTAAAAGGAATGATGTGTGGTTTTAAACAGAAAGGCCCTTTGACAAGAATGTCATTGATTTCCAAATGGATATTCAAGTAAACATAATGAACATGGTACGGTGACCCAGAACAAAGCTAGATAATTAGCAAAGGGATATGCCCAGATTGAGGGCATTGACTTTGAAGATACATTCACCCATGTTGCTAGATTGGAGTCCATCAGGATTCTTTTATTCATTATGTGCTACTTAAAATTTAAACTATACCAAATAGACATTAAGAGTGCATTCCTAGATGAAATACTCCAAGAAGAGGTATACGTAAAGAAATTAGAAGGATTTGTGGATCCTCATTTGCCTAACTACATATATCAACTCAAGAAGGTAATTTATGACCTCAAACAAGCTCTGAGGGCTTGGTATGAGAAGCTCAATGGTTTCTTTCTTGATCACATTTTTTAGAGGAGTGTATACAAGAGACTAGTGATGAAATGTCATATGGTTTTGTCCAAACAATGAAGTCTGAATTTGAAATAAGTATGGAAGGAGAACTTTGGTTCTTCTTAGGCCTACAAATGAAGCAAACTCAAGATGGTATCTTCTTGAGCCAAATAAAGTTTGCTAAATACCTTGTGACTAAGTTTGGATTGCAAGAATCCAAACCATCCAATACTCCTATTAGCATAAGTGATAAGATCACAAAGGATCTTGACAAAACTAAGGTTGACTCTTGACTCCACCTACTATTAAAGTATTATTGGTAGCTTGCTTTACTTTACTGAGAGACAACCTGATATCTCATTTAGTGTTGGTGCATGTGCTAGGTACCAAGTAGCTCCAAAAGAGTCACATCTCAAGGCAGGCAAGAGAATCATCTAATAACATATTCATGGAACATTGGACTTTAGGTTACGGTACCCATTTGACACCTTATCTAAGATAGCAGAGTACTTAGATGCTGAGTGGGCTGGTGATGTCGAAGATCGTAAAGTACAAGTGGATGTTGTTTTTATATATACAATAATCTTGTTTCATGGCATAGTAAGAAATTAAACATCATTTCACTGTTAAAAGACCATGTAGGTTTATCCTAGAGGGGGGTTGAATAGGATTCCTAAATTTCTTTAACCCCTTTAGAGATACTATGATTGATTTTAATTCAATTTTAGTATTCTTATAATTAAACCAAGTGAGTGTATGCTATAAAGTGTCTACTCAAGAATATTTTCAAACACACAGTGTGTAAGAATAGCAACAAGCTTAATAGTAAAGAGACAAACCAACACACAATCAATCCACAATTGGAGATTTATAGTGGTTCGGCCATACAAAGACCTACGTCCACTTTAACTACTTAATTTTATTAATCAATATTTTACAATGATTACAAGGTAATGAACAAACCTTAATTTACGTGCTTCGTGTCTCTAGTAAACATGGCATTGGTTGTCTCCGAGCCAAGGTCTTATAATTCGTCAACCGACATCTTCGACCATTGACATAAGAGATAAGGTCTGTAGGTAAACCTTAAACCATGTGCTTAATGTCTCCGTCAAACACGGCCTTGATTGTCTCCAATCTAAAGACTTATAATGCATCACACGGTGTCTCCAACAGTTGACACAAGGAATCAAAATCGACTACCAATGTAGTTCTAAAAAACCAAATGTATCAAGATATAGTCCAAGTATGAGAATCGAAGTCTCAATGTAATGTGGCTCTAAAATAGCCAAATATGAAACATGGTCAACCTAGGGAATCAAAGTCTCTATGCAAGTAGTGGCTCTCAATAGCCAAATATGTCAATATGGTCAAGCAAGGGAACCAATGTCCCAATGTAGAGGGTGGCTCTAAAGTACCCAAATATAGGTATCTCCTCAATACTAAGGGAATGTGTGAATGCTTCAAATGAAGGCAAGTATGCAAGTAAATCACAAAACTAAGTATGACATCTAGAATAGGTAAATATAAGTGAGGCTCATAAGGGTTTTATCTGTTGGAATGGTTTTTTAAGGTTTCACATGTAGAATAGTGGTGTAGATATGCAATAAGCGAAAGTTAACCACAAACTATCTACAATGCAAAAAAAAAAAAAAAAACATCAAAATATAAGCAAAAGCTTTACCTCAACCTTTGAGGGTGAGAGTTTGTATGCTTGGAGTGAAGGAGCAACCGTCCTTATCCTTCCCCCTCTCTTCTCTTGCAAAGGAAACCTCCTTCATTCCCTTAAGCAAGAGAACCAACTCTCTTCTTCTCCTCTAGTTGTTTGGAAGCTTGAGTGAATGAATGGAGAAAGTGTAAAGCTTGTAGAGCTCTTGTTTTTTCTCAAAAACCTCTTTCTTTCCCCTCTGTTAATCCACTGACCCTTAAGTTTAGAAAATCAAAATGTTCTTTTATAGGGCTGAGGAGTGTCCCAAACTGTTGGATTAGAATATTTGAAAACGGATAACTCACTAAAGCCTTAGATTTTTTAAAAAAAAATTTAATTTTGAAAAATGCATGGGGGAATAAAATTTTAGGTTTGACAAAATTTCCCCCATGATCAATCACAAGATCCATGATCGATCATGACTGATGGGGCGCCAAGCTCGGTTTTCTCAAACTGTGAACCAATCTGTGGTCGTGATCGATCATGAGATCCATGATTGGTTATGTAACACCCCGAACCATGACACACATATTATTGTACACGTGTCACACGTAGAATGCTAACACATGTCACATAAGTTCTATACACTCAGAGGACCACTTAAATGCACATATGTTGATCTAAACATTAGCAAAATTTTAGATAAACAATAATAAAAATATAGAAAGAATTTACGAGTGAAACTTATACCTTTGGATATGCACGAAAGTCTAAAGTCTTACGTAACAAACGACAAATGAAACAAACACCAAACGAAAAAGTTAAAGGTAATTTACTAAGCAAGGAAAAAAAGGTCAAAGACATGACAATTTCTGAAGTTGTCCCAAATGGATAGCACAAATTCATTAGTCAATCTGAATCAGTCCCACAGGAATCACCTTATAAATAATATATGCTTACAAAGATCTATGAGTCTACTTTATAGTGCAATAGATAATGAATGAATTGATGTTTCCTAGAAGAAGTTATTACAATTTTCTCAAAACGTGTCTGTACTGTCTAATGTTATCTGAATCAATAGACTTTGGGGTCACTTTAAAAATATACCAATAAAAATTTATAATGAATTTGAGAGAAAGCCATATATTCTTGGAAAGCTCTTGAAGTCTAGTTTCCAACAAAAAAATGGTGAGTGAATCCGAGTTTTGTAGGTAAAGTTACAGTTGTTTTCCCACCGAGTGTGTGTTGAAAAAAATTCTGGTGGGATGACGTTATCAAAGCGGAAAATTCCATACAACCGCTATTTTTACAAATTTTTAAGGACTTTTTCACTAGAGACCTACCTAAACACGAAATTGGGAATTAGGGTTGCTATATAGACCTATAGAAACATAGAAACTCATAACAAATAGGATCTTTTGAATAAGTTTTCCAAGAGTAGGGATTTTGAAGAGAAAGGAAGATGAAATGCTAGGTTTTTACAAAGATTTGGGGATTTTTTTGAATAAAAAACTAGTAACAATTTTTGCACACCAAGAGATAAGAACCCATGTAAACTATTATTTTGTTTTAATTCCATAGGTTCTCAGAGCATTGTTAATCTTGTTTTGCAAAAGATTTTGATCGTTTTGTTCTAAATTTGAATCGTTTTAAATTCTTAAAAGTTTGTTTCGTAAAAAAAAAAATTGTTTTGTAAGAACACAGCTAAACTATTGTTTTGATTTCTAGAACTCTATTGATTCGGTTTCGCAAAGGTTTTAATCATTTTTTAACCAGATTTGAATCATTCTTCATTGATTTTAGTTTTGCCTAAAGTTCTAAAACATGGTTTTGAAAGAGTTAAAATAATTTTATAAGAACATGATTTAAAAAGTGATTTGTCTTCAATTCTATATGAGTTTTAAAGTGTTGAATCATCGATTTGAAATCCGTTTTGTATTATTAATACATATAGAACTATGTTTTTAATGGAAAATCAAGAGTTTAAAAAGATGGTTTTATTTCTAAAATTGTAAAAGTTATTCTAAGAATTGTTTTGATCTTCTAAATTATTTTAGAGGTAATGATCTACTGATTTGCAAGAAGTTATATGTCAAATCCTTTGATTTATTCTTAGTGATCTTAAATCCTATTTTATAAAAGAAAGTTGTTGATTTTTACATCCAACCACTAGAGATTTCCAAGAGTATTGATCTAAACAAATTTGATATGATTTAAAAAATATGTTCAATAGATTGTGCCTAGTTGGATCAAACATGTTCTTATATGTTATTTTGACTTAAATAATGTCAATGATTGTTATATGTTGCTTCTCTGAACTATATGATTTGATTGAAACTGCAAGAGATATGTACTGTTAGAAAGCCACCCTGCCCATCAAGCGGAATTATTAATGGAACCCTTCTCACCTGGGTATAATCGTTGCGAACAATTATGAATCTTTATTGTTTGCTACATAGGAAGTAGTAATAACCCTTCTCAGCTGGGTTTAAATGTTGCGAACTAGACCCTTCTCACCGGGATTTAAATGGTGCGAACTGTTATATGTTCTACCTTGATAGCAGATATATGCTATGTTCTAATTTGTTCCATTCTGGCTATGATATGATTTGTTCCGTTCTTTAGCATGTTATCACTGATTTTCATTATGTACATGAAATTCTAATTTTTATTAAATTTTAGTAATGTAGAAAACTGATTTATGAACTGTTATGATATTGAATTGTAAATAGAAAAGTATATGTTTAGTTTCCAAAATCGTGCTAAGAATTGATCCACTATTTCCATAGTTTACTGTTTTCTTGCTAAGTTTGTCAAACTTACCTCAATCTAACCCCTCAAATGATGAAGAGATCGCAGAGTAGCGGTTCCAAATAGAAACAGTTAGAGACCAGACACTTATTTATTTTAGTTATTTAGATTAGAGACTTTATTTCAATTTAGTTCAGTTATTTTAGTTTAAATTTCAAGAGATGTAATAAGTTAGGGATTTTGAGTATTTGATTTCAATTAATGTATTAGATTATGTCAGACTATTTATTTAATTGAATAAGAATGTTAGGTATTGTTTATAGATTACTTACAGGATTATGGTTTATGAGTTATGGGATTTTATACAAGTCAGACTTATAGGATGTGATTAATTATGTGATCATTGGAAATTAAATAAAGTATTATTCTGCTGCGTATGAATGTAAAGGAAACAAAAAAATTATGCAGGTAAAGAATGAATAAATGATTGAAAAATGAAGTTATGTGTTAATATCACCTACCAAAATCATGGCCCTACTGGTATGAGTTTTGATGTGCGACAGGTTATGCCCTAATCATGTTAGTTAGAAGGAGTTCATTGAGCTGATCATTTAGAGTATTCGTGGGTTTCAAGTGGACATTAAGATCAAAAGTTATGACAATTTTAAGTTAAGATGTTCATACCTACTTCTTGGCTCATTTTTTACTAACTGTTTTTTAGCAATTGCACCTAGGTGCATATATTGGTCTTAAGGCCTTCCTAGGATCAAACCTTGGTCTTTGGGGGGTCTCCTAGAGTAGCCACATAATACCCATTTGATTTTACACATGATTTACCTTTCAGACTCGGAGATGGTGACTTGGCTCTTCCATGACACTTCTTTTTTGCTCTTCTTAGGTTCTTTGCTTGATATGCCTTAACTTGTAGCACTTGAATATCTTCCTTGTCATGGTGATGGTCTCCACACTAGACACTCATAAGATCACTCATTATATTACAGCTGGCAATGAATGCACTAAACTCTTGTAGATAAAGCAAATGCTTAAGGGCTATCAGTTGAGTTAAGACACCATGAGTTTATTTGTTGACAACAATAGTGCAATCGACATCTTGAAGAATTTGGTGCAGCACTCAAGGACAAACCACCTTGAGATAAGGCATTATTTCATCCGACAACTGGTAGAAGAAAAGGTTGTTTCCTTGAGCTACATCAAAACTGAGAATCAATTGGAAGACATTCTCACAAATCCACTTGATTCCAAGAGGTTTGAATACCTAAGAGGTGTTATAGGGTTATGCACACTCAGTTGGCATGTCCATGTTCCTGAGCATCCCAATAATTGGGTCTACAAATACAATGTGCAGAAAGGCAATTCCTTGGGGCTTCTATTAAGACCTTAGTAGTCTATGAACCTACAAGAGTTAGGCTATACACTCTCTACAACCTTTGTGAAGTACCTAATGTGTCAGGTACCATTGGCTAAAGACTCATCTTCATCAACTTTACAAATAAAGTTTACAGTCAACATCCATCACATGTCAAGGGATTGGAGACCGATCAGGAGTCCTGACCAGTCACCAAAGCCCTAATCAGTCAGGAGGGAAAAATAGTTAAATTTTTTTCAAACATGATTTAAAAGGGCTAGTTGCCACATTTCTCCCATTCTTTCATGCCCATTCATCTCCAACAGATATATCTTCCTCTCTAGACCCCTTTCCCTCTCTGAAAGCCTAGTTTTTCTTCCCTAAACCTTCCATTCTGTTCCTCTTTCATGACTCGTACAAAGAAGACCACTTCAAAGACCCCACAAGGAGGTTCCTCCACAAAGGCTCCTGTGTTGGCCAAACAAACACTTAACAAAGGCAAAGCTCTAACAAAAACTTTGCAAGGTGCTCCTAAACACTGCACTAAGGGCCAGACAAATGGCTCTAATTCTCTATGTCGTGACACATCGAGTTTGGCTCACTTTGAAGGGCTCTTTGCCACTCTTCGTTTAGTAAGTGAACGACTGGTTCAAGATGACGTGATGAAAGCAATACAATACTATGATGTATTAAACATGAGTGGGTGACTACCACTGTTCGAAATCTGAGGGCCATTCGCGAAGAAAGGGTAAGGTTGTTTTATGCAAATGTGTTTGATGTAAACTATGTTCAGTTTACCTTCAACACGTTTGTCTACAAGGAACCTATGCACATCAATCTCAACCTTATCGCCCATGTATTAGGAATCCCTAGGGTAAAGAAGGATGTTGTTCCATTTCCTCAAGCTCTTACTCTTGCCGATAAGAGGGATCTCACCATGCGAATCTGCTTTAAGAATCAAAATTGGGGCACAAACCCTCGCATCAATAAGTGTCGCCCTCTAGTCCGCTTTCTCCACAGGGTGTTTACCTACATCCTATATCCAACCACTCATCAAATCTCTATCACACTCCTCTAAACCTATCTCATTGATCAGATTGCTGCAAAGAAGCCTATGGATCCATTGTCTATCATTTGCTATGTTATGATGAAGACCGCAGAGGCCAAACATCCCAAGGGATGTACTGCATTCATTGTGCTTGTGACCAAGATCCTTCAAGCATAGAAACTCTGGTTTCCTCCTTCCTCTAAGGTTTGATGCCAGTATGTGGACTTGACTATCAGTTCCATATCCAAGATGGACATCATTGTACTCATTGGCAAGACCACTTCAAGAAATCCTTTTAAACCAAATCTGATATAAGAAACCATAATAGCAGCCAATGCCTACAATCCTTCTTACTCTAGTCCTTGGGTTGCCAAGTCACCAAGGTTTTGCGGAATCATAAGAAGATCACTAAGAGGATCACCCTTCAAACCCAGACAATTCTTTGATTCTTGAGTCCACTAGCAAGGATGAGGATCCTGCCCTAGCAGATGATTTCCTCAATATCAGCGCACCTAGATGTCATGCAGAGGATGGACAGGTTGATGAGGCTAGTGGGGCTAGTGATGGCTTTGGTGATGGGGATGCAGAATCCTCTAGTGTTGAGGGGTCCAAGGAGTATGTTTATAAAGAATTTGACCAATTTTTGCTCTTATGGTTTAGTGTACTTTCGGTTGGTTCTTTTGTTGCCCAGTCTATAAGGGCTATGACTTTTTAGTATGTTTGTTTATATTTGCCAGCCATGTGGCTTATCTTTATGTGTAGTTTCTCGGTTTAACTAATGAAGCTTTCTATTTACCTTGGTCACATTGCGCATATTTTATGAATTTTCAATTCTTGGCAAAAAAAAGGGGGGGGAGAAGACTTAGTGGGATCATCCACATTGGGGGAATACACTTTGGGGACATAAGGGAGTATACAAGCATTCACTTAGGGGGAATGTACATCTACAAAAGGGGAGTATACACTTAGGGGACATAGGGGGAGTATTCACTTGGGGGGAATATACACTTAGGGGCTATATATACTAAAATAATGACCAAAAACTTAATTCAATCACCTTCATGCTCTCACAACATATCATACCATGTACATTATATTTTGTTGTACTTTTAGTTGTCTTGAAGGCAAGAAGAAGGTGGTGTGTGTATGTCTTTGCAGGTCTCAAGTCAAGCAGCTACTCAAGTGAATCAAATGTATTTTATTCATGTGGTTGCTATGTAATTCATTGTCTTTGGTCTTTACATTTCTGGGTAAAATCTTTGTAATTGGGGTTTTTCCATGGAATTGATAAAGGGGGAGGTTGTTAAGTCATGTGTTTGTAATTTGTCAATCTCATGGTCAAAGTGTAAGTGTGTGTCTCGTAAGTGTTTAAATGTACCAAAGAGTAGCAACTCATCACGAAGAAACCAAATGGACAAAAGACAAGAAAACCAAGACCTAAAGATGAGCCTCAAGAGCCACTATCAAACAAAGGTATATATATGCATCCATGTAGACTTGTAGTGAAATTGCTAAGTGCGTAATCCTAGAGGGGGTGAATAGGACTTAATTAGATTTTTAATTATTTTTAATTCCTTTTACCCCAATCTTAATTAGGTGAGTTAGTTACTGATGATCAAGTTTAATTTAACTCACTTAATGTGTTTGGTGTTCAAATGCTAATGATTATAAGTATAGAAATGTGAAGAACAATCACACAAAGATCACACACCACAACACAAGAATTTATAGTGGTTCGGCCACACCAGGGCCTACGTCCACTTTAACTACTCAATTTTATTAATTAATCTTTAACAATGATTACAAGGTAATGAGCAAACCTTAATTTACGTGTTTGGTGTCTCCAGCAAGCACGATCTTGGTTGTCTCCAAGCCAAGGTCTTACAATTTATCACACAACGTCTTCAACCGTTGACACAAGGGTAAGATATATATATATACACTTTAAACTATGTGCTTTGTGTCTCCGGCAAGCACAACCTTGGTTATCTCCAAGCCAAGGACTTACTCTTTGTCACACGACATCTCTGACCGTTGACACAAGGAATTAGGTAAACTACCAATATGGTTCTCAATAGCCAAATATGATAAATATGGTCCAAGTAAGGGAACAAGGACCCAATACAATATGTTTCTCAAACTAGCCAAATATATCAATGTGGCCAACCAAAGGAAACAATGTCCCTATGTAGAGAGTGGCTCTCACTAACCAAGTATACCAATATGGTCACTAAGGGAAACAAGTTTCAATGTAGAGAGTGACTTTCATTAGCCAAATATATCAATGGAATAGTCTCTACTTTTGCACAAGAGAGTGTGTGTAAGTGCCTCTAGAGAATGCAGGTAACCAAGTAGTCACACAATATAAGTGAAGTACAAAATGAGCAATATCTTAAGTAAGGAAACCAATGTCCCAATGTAGAGAATGGCTCTCAACTAGCCAAATATAACAAATGCATAGTCTCTACTCAATACTAAGGGAGTGTGTGAATGCTTCTAATGAAGGCAAGTATGCAAGTAAATCACACAACTAAGTATGACTTCTAGAATAGGCAAATATAAGTGAGGCTCATAAGGGTTTTCTCTTTGAATTGTTTTTCAAAGATTCATATGTAAAGTAGTGGTATAGATATACAATGAGCAAAAGCTAACAAACTACCTACAATGTAAACAAACTCCAAAATATAAGAAAAAGTTTTACCTCAACCTTTTAGGTTGAGAGTTTGTATTCTTGGAGGTGTACGAGCATTATCCTCGATCTTCCTCATGCCTTCTCTTGCAAAGGAACCATCCTTTGTGGTAATAAGAGAGAGAAAACAACTATCTTCTTCTCCTTTGGAAACTTGGAATCTTAAGCGAAAGTGTAGAGAGAGTGGTGCTTATAGAGCTCTTCTTCTTGCCCCAAAACCCTTTTCTTTTCCCTTTGCTAATCCGCTTGAAAAACTTAGGTTTAGAAGAGAAAAGTTTCCTTTTATAGGGTTGAGGAGCACCCATGACCTTTGGATTGGAATATTTTATAAAGGGCAACATTTTGGAGCCTTGGATTTAAAAAATAGAGTTCAAATTTTGAAAAAAACACATAGGATTCGTGTTTTAAATTTTTTCAGAAATGCCCTCTAAACCAATTTGGGGTTTTGAAACTGATTTGGGTTTTGAGAAATTTTCTCAAAACTCATATCTCAATCGGTTTTGGCCTCGGGAGTTACTTGCAATCGATTTTGGCTTTACAATAGACTCGAAATTAATTTGGGGTTTTGAAACCGATTTCACCAAATCAATTTTGGATCACATAATCAATTTCGAGCTGATCATGCCAGTTGGAAGGAACTCGTCAAGCTGATCATTTTGAGTATACCTAGGTTTCGAGCAGATGTCAGGATAAAAAAATATGGTCATTTTAAGTTAAGATGTTCATACTCACTTCTTGGCTCATTTTTCATTGGGGGGTTTTCAAGCAATTGCACTTAGGGGCATAAATTGGTCTTAAGGACTTCCTAGGATCAAACCTTGGTCTTTGGGGGTATCCTAGAATAGCCACACAATAACCATTTTATTTTATACCTGATTTACCTTTCGGTCTTGAAGATGGTGACTTGGCACTTCTCTTTGACTCTTCTTGGGTTCTTTGCTTGATATACCTTGGCTTGTAGCACTTGAACCTCTTCCTTATCATGGTGATGGTCTCCATACTAAACACTCATAGGTTCACTCATTATAGATAACATTCATAGCCTACCACCTATACTTGGAATGAAATTGAAAAATTATATAATGACTTAACACTTATTTTTTTCTAAGATTCCAAGCAATGTTGTAACTATGAATGCTTCTATTGGTGCCCCACGAGGCCGTTTTGCTATCCCTTTATCAGCATCAAAATCATGGGTTGAGTCTCTTGTCTTCCCACCATTCAATGCAGTTGCAATGACCCACCCCCTCGTAGGCGGACTAGTCTTATCAGAACAGTCATAAGTGACTTCAAGAACCTTGCACCCTCATAGAGCGATTGCCTCGCTTTTGAAAGTTATTGCCGTGGTGAAGCCAATATCCATTAAGGATAGCACTATGGCATCACATGGGACAACCACTCCTAGGAGTGTAACTCCCACTACACCTCTTTTGGTTCCAACCAAAATAGGGGGTTATGCTACCCAAATTACTATAGGAAATTTGGGAGAAACATGGGTGGCTAAACCTATGTCAAACTCTCAAAGAAAAGAATCTTTAAACTTAAAAAAATCACCAAGTCATGACTTAGTCGCTCCTAAGATCTCTCAGTTGCACCTCCCAGTCATGGTGCACATGCTGCAATCGTAGACCATCGTAGTTATAGCCATTAACAAGTAGTCGTGCACCAAGGACACTTCATCACAGTTACAAAACTAGTCGCACATGACCAAGCCGTCGCACCATCCCTCTCAGTCATAATAGCTAGCCCAGTTGCACAACCATTGACTATCAAGAAAGATACTTTGCACACACATACAGCCAAATACATGTAGTTTAATCCTGGTAAACCATAAAACCTTAAACCATACAAGATTGGGTGTGTAGGTAGCTTGAGACTATGTCTTGAGTTCAACTGTGATAACCAAATAACGCATGAGATCCACTTTTCTAGAAAGAGGAGAAATCCCTGACTTTGACTCAATTATGTCACAAAGCCTGATTATGATCAAGCATGGACACATATGCATAATCAGGCATTGAGCCTATCCTCAAGCCTTAAACTGGACATTCCAAAACTAATTGATCTACTTACATGACATGTCAGTGACCATGACCCATTTAGGTCCCAATGCCTGATTGAGATCAGGTGTTGGCCTAGATGAACAAACAGACATCATGCAAAATGCTCAAATTAACAGGCATAAATATCTGAATATTCTCATAAAGGCCTACTTTTTCACAATTTTAACAACACCCAACTAAACAAGTTATTACGTACATGTATAAGAGAAGTCACCCTAAAAAGGTGAGTGTGTTAGAGTACCTAACACCTTCTCCAACCACAACCCAATAACTTATACTACTCTTTGGTCACTTAGATCGGTATAGGAGTTAGATTGGTTTGATCTCAGAGTTTGAGTTACCTTCCCCAAAGGGAGGCAACTAATAACCAACTCCATTAGTAAAATATGAGTTGGTGGTGACCCTATAGGATCTAAATAAGACCATAAGACACATACCCTCTTGAGGGACATTTTCCTCTTTCACATCTTCTCCTAGACAAACCACAGGCAAAGTGGGGGAACAAGTCACACCAAGGGAGGACAGGGGGTTTCCACTCAAAACCCCATGGTGCATGCCCATAGATTTATTTTTTTTCATTTTTATTTTATGAAAGGATTATGAATCAATGACTTGGCTAGTTACTCTCTTAATATCGAATCCTAATTGCATGATTTGAATTGTTTTATGTTGCATTTGGATTTGTGGAATTGGGGGACAAATTTGTTATTTCCGTTCTCCAATTCCAAATCCATTATTTGGATAAGCATTAAAAAGACATAAATGAAATTTACCAATTCTATAGGAATATTGAAGTATTGATTTTAGAAGCAAGTTTGTGGAAACAAAGTCATTGGGAGAAACTGGTTGCTTCTCGTTTCCACACAAAATCTAAAGGAACCCAATGATTTCGAAAAAAAAGGCATGGAGCTCATGCAAGCATCTCTTGTAGTTGGTAAGATATCTCTGAAAAATGACTTTCTATCAGGGTTCCTTCTTCATCTCCTCTTCTTCCTCCTTATTCTGAAACCATTCAAATCTTAGGATCTAATTGACCATTAAGTGAAGTATTTATACTTTGATAACGAAAGGCTTACCTTGATGAATGAGGTAGTCCTAAGACCATCATCATCAATATCAAAGCATGGATTAAAAAACATTTATGAAGCTTGAGTTTCACAATAGTATTGTGCTTTGATTAAAAAACAAGGCGCAATCAATTCCAATTTCAAATGCTCTTTGAGTTGAACTACTCTCTTGGTTAATTCTTTTGATTTTCACCAGTTTCATCTTTCATGTAGGAATCCTGATTAAAAAACTACTATCCATTCATAGTGTGGTTTTTCAGTTTTTAAGTCAAGTTTTGTGATGAGCACCCCCCCCCCTAGTTGAATTTTTAAAAGCTTCATTTTGTGCTGAGGAAGCTTACGAGGCTTACCTATTAATTCATTGTTGAAGTGCGTCTATGATTAACTATACCTATTTTTAACACATAGCACTAGGCAGATGTGCCTTTGTAATTTTTACCGGAAAAAAAAGACAATGAAATGAAAACCCAATCCATTTGTGGAGATTAAAAACTTAGCCAATCTACATTTCTCTGCTCTCACAGCCTCTTGGATCATAACAATCTAAGTTAATGAAAATGGAAATTACTATATTGGCTTTAGGGGAAGTTGATGTATTGTTCAATTTATCATTATAGTTATATGATGATGCCTATTTATTCAATTCAAAATACATAGAATTTATAATGTATCCAAACAGTGTAATTAGGAATTCTATAATTCAATTCCATTGTTCAAAAGTGCATCCAAATGAAAGAATTTCTGATTCTAGATAATTGAATTCAATGGTTTTTAATTTAGTAGAATTTAATTTTCTAGGCTAATTTCAATTCCACAGACCCAAACACAGTCCTAATGATTAGGTGATTCAATTATAATTGGCAATATATTTTCCAATGGGTTTTATGCTGAGAAGAAAAGTCAATTAAAAAATTGTGAAACAAATAATCAACACTACAGAGACAAGCATAAAATAAAAGATTAAAAACATCAAAACCAACAAGATGAGGAACCAATTCAATCAAGGCCTTAACATGCAGCTTGGCATCATTTTCTACAAAACCCCTTTTGTTTTTCTGGTCAGCACTAAGAGGCATAGACAGTCTCAAACTGATAATGGTGAATAGTCCAAGAGAAATTGAAATCACAACAAGCAAAGCCAATCATAAAAATGTTTACCTCTTTGGGCTCTCCCCATGTTTACTTAAAGCATATTTTTGTGCATTTTCCTAATAGCTTGATGAGTTCAAGATTTGATTAGCGAAACTTTCCCCACCTCGGGATTAGATCATTTGAATTAATTGTGTACTCAAATCAATGGTTTAGAACATCAACGCCCTCTATGGAAGAACAACTACAAAGAGAGAGAGAGAGAGAGAGAGAGAGAGAGAGAGAGAGAGAGAGTTTGAAAGCTCCCTTAACACATTAGTATAAACTTTTTAAATGTATTTCATTTATTCTCTTTAGTTTTATTAGTTTACTTCTGTCAGCACCCAAATTTTGACTCAGGTCATGTGATAACATGAGGACAGCATAACAACATTTAAACATCAAGACTTTAAGCACCCATGTCTTAGGAAGAGTAAACCTGGACTCTAGGAGGTTAGGCATCCCCAAAGAAGTCTTTCTAGATACTCCAGTTGCAACTGAATCAATCAGAGCACCTTATTACAGCCCAAAAAGCACCATGTCAAGACAAACCCTAATTTCACTCAAAAGCGCCAATGGGACTTTG
>JAOXJP010275753.1:8754-19848 GCA_025762735.1 Platanus orientalis
TCAATCATTTAATTTTTTTTCTTTTTTAATTGAATTATTAAAATTTCAATTAAACTTTATTTATAATTTTTTTTTTTTTTTTTTTTTTTTTTTGATGAATTGGATGTATAATGTACTTATTCAGATGAATATTACACTAATCGCTACAATAGTAAAGAAGTATTAGATGCTGCTGTAGTGCTAGAATACCATCTTCTCTTTTTTATCTACCTGATTTATTTTATCACCTTTATCATGAGCATTAGCAGAGAATCAATGTCAACTTCTTAAGAAAAAAATTAACAATCCGACAAGATCAAAATATCATTTTGTTAAGTTCAAATTAATGGTTAAATAAAATCCAAAGAAAGGAATTTGCTATATTTTGGTTATTGCTTGAAGATACATGTCCGATCTCTGTCTGGACTCACCCATGACAGAAATGTGGAGCTCATACAGTGAGATTGAGATCCCCCATCCAATGGGATTCCACAGAATGAAGTCAACATCAAGCTCTCAGGATGAACTTAACTATCCAACCAACAGACATGATGAAATTAACAATCCAACCTATAGACATTTTTTCAATACATTGCCATACCTTTTCCCCAAGGGCCCAAAGAATTTGATAGAGTAAATGGATAGAATTATCAATTTGTATTCATTTTTGGCTTAATAGAACTTGAGATATGACCCATCTGTGATGTGTACTATCACAGTTACCCATTTGTAGCCACAGGTGAGCTTGGACAGTCAGCTTCTCCAATACTTCCAAAAACTTGTTGAATCTCCAATAAATGTTCTGTAAATTATCTTGTGTGCCAATTTTGTGTACCTGTGACAAAGCTTCATGAATCCTCTATTTCAGCATTTCTTCTACTTCAAAATCAGGTTCCTCTTGTTATTGGCATTCATCAGGTTCGGAATTCGTGACCCAACCCACCAACCAGCTTGATTTTCCAGATTTGGGTCTGTTGTTTTCCAACCTGGCCCAGATAAATCCACTATGTATGCAATCCAATCGCTTTCTTGCTTTCTTTCCTTTTACGAAAGGGACCCAGCTAACTTGCCTTATCTTTTTGGGCTAGAGTCAACTGCTCTCAGAAAGGTTTTAAATCTGGATCAGTTTAGGGTTGAGCATTGGCCAACCCAACCTGAATTTGACCTGACCACAATGGTGGTCTAGAACTGCAACTGTACAGCACCTTAACAAAGCTCTCACGGTCATGTTTGCTGTTTGTATGACAGGACAGAATAAGCTTTTTCATGAAGGCCATGACAAATGAGAAGCTTGGTATCATCACCAACGCCCATGTGGCTCTTGCAGACCAAAGTGAAGATGGAGCCTTGGATAAGAAATGCATCCAACTGGCAGAGCTTGCAGCCACAGCGGTCGATTTCCCAAAAACTGGCAAGATTGTGACCATACCCAGCCCACTTAAACCAAAAACATACCCAGACTTCATGGGCAAGGACGAGCACCAGTCATATAAGTCGAACAAGATATTGGGCAAACTCTTTCGCCAAATCAAAGATGGTCCCAAGGAAGACATGTCAGTGACTTTGGAGCTAACCATTGTGCCTGAAGACATTCCTTACGATGCAGATCTTGAGGTTCCAGGGTCTGAAGATTTCATCATGGATGCTTGGGGCCACAAGTGCTCATATGATAGGCAGCTGAGTGCTCTTCTGGAGCAGTACAAAGTGAACAGAGAGGAAGAGGTGGTGACAGGCTACGTATGGTCAATGCCCAAATATAGTAACAAAAAGAAAGCCCAGCTGAAAGAGAGGCTTAAGCATGCTTATAATGCACTTAAGAAGGAGTTCAGGCAAGTGTTCGAGACTATGGAACAGGATTTCCAGCAACTCACCAACAATGAGAAGAATGCCATGTACGAACAGAAGGCATCAGCATGGTACCAGGTGGCTTACCACCCCAAGTGGGTGAAGAACGCCCTGGACTTGAAAGAATCTGAGGGAAACGCCATACCAACAATGCTTAGTTTTGCTTGGATCCCAGCCAACTACTTGGCCCAGATTAAGATTAGAAATCGGGTTGTGGATAACATCAATAGCCGCAAACCCATTGACACTCTCACAGGCTAACTGGATGATCAAATTTGACTAGGAAGTGAAGCAGTAATTAGCTTTGCTTTTGGGTCTTATTCTATCACTGCGGCATCTTCTTCAGTTTCAACCCTTATTCCAAAGATTAAACGAGTCAAATGGGTTCTTGAATTTCTATAGTAGAATGGAATAAAAGTAGGCAGCTTCTCCACCTAAGGGTTCTTTTCAGTGTAGATGTTGCTATGTCTTTGATAGGCTAAAACCAGATAAGAGTTAAATTGCTGTTTTGCTAGTAAAGATATTGGGGTTGTAAGAAAGGTTTTCTTCTGTTTTTCTTGTGAGGATTTTGGGGTTGTAAGATAAAGTCGATGTTAAAATTAAAGTTTATTTCCAGAAATTCAGTTTTATAGTTATCTTTATTTCAAGTGATATATATAGAAAGCAGACTGGACAATTAGAAGTAAGAAGAAACTGGGCTACAATCCAAAAGTGCCTATCTGTAGATTCTGGTATCATTAGGGCTAACTTGATTCCCTGGTGGTGCCAAAATTAGGGCATCTGGACCCACCTTGGCATAAGAATAATTTGAAGTAAAATTATGTTAGTAAAAAGAGCGAGATACCCCAGATTCCCAGAAAGAACCACAATATTTTACCTGGCCGTATAAAAGAGGGCAACATAGAACAGAATCTACAGCTCAACAAAAAGAGAAGAATACTAATTGCCATGGACTAAAAGTATCCAAAGATGACATAATCTCTTAAGGCTGGTAATCTTTGATAGCTCTCAAAGTAGAAGCCCAATATGTGATTTAATCCTTGGATTTGGAGGCCAATCTATATGCTGTTTGGGCATAGTTCTTTTGTTTTTTCTTTTTCTTTTTGATAAGTAAAGGTGTTTATTTCATAAAAGGGGTTTAAAAAACCCCAAAAAGATTACAAAATCTTGTATGGATGGCCCCCAACCCTTCTCTCTCATGGAAACAGTCTGAAACTCTGTAATGTTGATAGCCCAAAGACTTTTTTTTATGAATAAAGACAGCATCCCACTTTGGCTTTCTTGTATGCCTTGAAAGCTGGCTCTGTGTAGTTTTGGAAACATCTACTATTCCTTTCAAGCCAAATGAACCAGAAAACAGCAAGGATCATGTGCCATAGCATTTTTTTTTATGAATAATGATTTTATTGAAAAAGGAAACAACAAACAAAAGGGACACAACAACACAAGACCTCAAGCCTTACTCCTCAAAAGGCAAAGAATGAGGTCTTTGTAAAGATATCCGGCATTAAAGCCCCACACTTAGCAGGAGAATCCTTCAACCCATTTCTATCACAGCGTAAAACAATTTCACTGAGAATTTTTTGGATGAATCCTGACTCGACCTCCTTCTGTCATCAATATCTACACGAATCTAGGTATTTTCCAGCACACACAACAAATTAGCCAATGAATAAGCTTCCCAATGCTCTCTTGAGACAAGGAGACCATCTGATTTCCCCACCTTTTGAGTCTATGAAATCCATAGTGGCTGTCTGATCACTAGCCACACTGAAGATTCTCAGGAAATCTGTTTTGAGGGTATTAAGTCCATACCACCTATCTTCCCAGAAAAGAGTATATGTTCCTTTCCCTACCTCAATGAAAACCCCAGCTTTGAACAGATTGGACAGAGACAAAATTCCTTTCCAGTAGCTTCTCCCATGAAGCAAGGTGGTTTGATTGCATTCCCAGCAGTTTGGACATACTTGTTGAAGGTCCTGCTATTGTGTGCTTCCAAGCCCAATAAACCACCATGGAATCATATCCAAAGGGGCAACCTTTACAAGAGAAAGTCTTAGGGCACTAACCAGCCACTATAATTTCCAGATTTTTTGGCATCAACAACACATCACAAAATCATCAAACACGTATGCCCAAACCTTCTTACCATAAGGGCAATGGAGTAATAAATGCTCAACTGATTTACCATGAGAAGAAATGGTCATCAGGGAATTGTCAGAACAGTAACTCAAGGAACATAGGCTTTCATCCCATGATTTGTAGCCCATAGTAATCTACTCATTCTATTGGATTTTCTTTCGAACCCGTGAAGTTACAGAGTGCATCACTACAACTACTCCTACTACTACAACTATTATTCCTATTACTTCTTCTTCTTCTTCTCCCTATCCTCCTCCTCTCAAACCATGCCCAACAAAACCCTATCTCTTCCTATTTTCTTATCAAAAATCTCATCTACAAATAAAGAGAGTCCCTATAGGCCAGTTCCCTTTACTGAAGTCCACCTGATGATGCATTGATGCTAACAAAGAAATTCACATAATAAAACAATAGGCCCCACAAAGACTGGCAAAATCTTTAGCCTCTAGTTCATTTCTACATTGTAATCTTACATATCAGTCAGTCAGAAACAATAAAATTATTCCTTGATACCCCCCCCCCCCCCAATCAAGATCAACTCTTTTCCCTCTTAAAAAACTCATGCTGAATCCTCACAATTTGGTCAAAACACTATGTCAATCTAAACAGGGCTGTCAAATAGAAGGCAAACTTAAAAGAGTAAACTTGATGTTGGCATTATGTCCCATCCAAAGATAGCTTTTGAAACTCCTAAGAAGAGAAATTGCTCCTAAATTCTCCATCTCTAGATCTCAAAGAAATAGGTCAGGAATACCTAATCTGAAAGAAGACAAGTAAGAGATGAATGCATACTCTTTGCAAACTAATTCTCCCATACTCTTTTCTTGGTTTTTGGGCCACCCAAATGTCAATAACTACAGTTTCCCAAATTTATTCAAAGGCCCTACGCTGCTTTTTAAATAGGTCTTAGTGCATTTGATTGTCAAGCTTGCTCCAGAGAAGCATCATATAAGAACAATAGTATGCTGTGAACTGAAAGAGATAAATATAGATATGAAAGAGTTTCAAACTACAAGCAATTAACAATGCAGCTATCTCATTCCATCTTGCCAGACAAATTCTACCAAAAACCTACACCATGATGATGGATGGGAAAGGAGAGACAGGATCCCCTTGTCTAAAACATCTAGCACTATCAAGGACCCCACCCCCCCCCCCCCCCTCCAAAAAAAAAAAGTGGAAGTGTAAGGAATTATTAGCATCTGATTCTCCCCAAAGTCAATCATCAAGAGCAAGTGGTCTAAGAAGCTCAATTGATCTGCTTTACCCCATACCTAGGTTATTCCCTTTGGGATTCATGATGTAGCTAACTCACTTCCCATATTATTAGAGTAGATACAGGCCAGTTACCAGGTAATGCAGTCGACTGGAACCTAAAAGTAGACCAAATATGGTCTAAGCATACAGGAAGAAAAACAACACAAGAGAGATGCCTGGAGGCCTAACAGATGAATGAAAATGATGACATCATATCATCTCCAAAACTATCACAACATCAAGCTCATTATCTCATTTATAATCTTTGTTTTTTCTTAATTAATTTTATCTTAGAAAATATTTTGGAGTCATGCTAGATTAGCAGTTGTTAATTTCTTTTCTAATGTAACTTAGTATACAAGAAGTGTTCCCAAGTGTCTGCATTGGAAGGTTATCAACCCAGTAAGTGAAGACTTTTCTTGGCTCATCATGGTTGCTTCGTCCTGCTGCATTGGAAACTGATCAAGCAGATCCCAGAAACTCTAAATTTTGTTGCAAATTTTTCCACTTGGAAAGAAGCCAGCCTGATCCAAATCAAAATTAATAAGAGCCACTTGAACACTGGGAATTTCAAATGCGTGATATTGACCAAGAATGTGGATATGGATTCAGGTTTCTATCTGAAAAGCCCATAGGTAGTTTCAGCAGGATATATTTATTAGTTAAGCACAACAGAGAAGCTTCCAAGTACAGTGAACTTCTAACAACAAGATGGTATAGTCTATGGCAAGTAAGTTAACATCAATGCCTATTAATGCATTAGTAAACTAAACTAAATTAATCAAAATTTGCAGCATCTTTCTACTTCCTCATCATTCTTAGGAAAAACAAATAATAACACTAATCTCTCGGTAGAACAAAGATTAATAAAATCCATTAGATCCAAACAAATTATCTCCCATCCACCTTGAATAAATTCAATACCAAACCAATTGGTTGACACTACTTTAACATTTAGCATTAACAACACATTAGATCATAGTAGACCCCATCTTATTGTCAATCCACTAGTAAAAGTGCGTTTCACTGCATCAGAGAGTAAGGCACCATAAGTGGAACCTAATATGCTTCTTTACCATGTTTCATGGGGTCAACCACATCACCATTATCCTCTGTCTAACAAAGGATGCAAAATCCTATGAATGATAGCCGAACCACTACCGGTACTTGATTAGTAGGATAGAATGTGGTTCAACCTTTTCGACAAACAATAGTCCAAACCAAACACAATAGCAAATTATTAAGAACTGGCAATTGTCTCTTCAAATTCCACTAACAACATGCAATGCCAATTACCCATGATACCACCTTTTCATGACCCAGTGATCCAACCCACCAGCAGATTATCGCAAATCAAAACAAGCTTCCAATAACCCAGCAAAACCAATCAACCATGATTAAAATCTTCTCCAATAGAAATAACCAGTCACTACTAAAGCAATAATGATCTCTAAACACTTAAACCACAATCGCAGCCATCACCACCAAATGTTCAACAAAATTACTCAACGAAAGAAAACCATACACACTTTCCGTACATCAACCTTTATGAAAGCCGTAATTCATAAAAATTATACCAAAAAAAGCAAGAATTCAGAATATGCATTCCGATTCAACAGTCTTAAACACAAATAGATAAATTAGACGAATAAAAAGAAACCCAAAAATAGTGAGTGATATCTATAAGTGGAGAGCGGCGGAAATCTTGCGTACCCTTCGAAGAGGTTGTTGCCTTGGAGAAGAGAAGGGCGAGCTTCAATTTCTTTTACTTCTGTAACAGGACATTTGTCCTGGACACCAAATCCTGGACAGAAGAACATCCTTTCCCTTTTTGTTTGGGAGGTAATACTCGCACCTCAAGTTTTTGTAAGCACACCTCACTCAACTTTATTCCAAAAATCTCCTAACTTAAAATGACATTTATAACTCTAATGAAAAAAAAAAAACTTAAAAAATAAAATTTGTAAGCACACCTGACACCTCCACACCTCCTCTCCACACCGTCAACTTCAAACTACCATTATTGCATACTTCTCTCTCTTTCTCTCCCTTGTTCTTCTGCTCCTCTATTCTTCTTCAATTAAGCTCTGCTCCTCTATTCCTCTTCATCTAAGCTCTCTAACACTCAAAAAAAAGCCATACATTGTGATTTTCAAATAAGAATTCAACCAATGGAGCATGAAGAAAGTGAAATGGAGCGAAACAGTAGCCCTGAGGTAAAAAAATTTCAAGTCCGCAACTATTTTTTTTTTTCATCGTGTTCGGCATTACAAGGCTGAACAAGCTTTAGCCTGTTTGACACTATGACACCGACCAAAAATAAAAAGCTGATTTTTTTAAGCAACCCAATGCCTTGACCCGCTACAATCGGATTGGTGATGAAATGGTGATAGATTACAACAATGAATTCACTTCGTACGAGGTAAAAAAATTGTATGTGTTGATAGTGTGACTAGTGTGTATAACAATTTGGATGAACTTGACGTTATTATTGTTCTCCTATATGTAGATATTCAGTAGTCGGGCGGCATTGGTTAGGTGGGCGACGGATGTTGGAAAGAGAAATGGGTTTGTTGTAGTTATTAAGAAGTCATATTCTGATTTTGGAGTAAGAAAACCAAGTCTGACCCTTGCATGCGAGCGGAGTGGGCGGTATAGAGAAGATAAGAGAACAATAAATGTCAGCGGCGTTGTAAGGGACAAGGGAAAGGGCACCAAGAAGTGTGAATGTCCATTCCAGTTGAAAGAAAAGAATTTACCTACTGATAACGATTGGTTATTGTTAGTTGTATGCGGGGTGCATAATCACCTTGCTGGGGATCATCTCAAATGTCATTCTTATGTGGGTAGATTGTCAAACTGAGAGTCCTCACTTTTGAAATATATATCTAAAAGTAACGCTCAACCAAAATACATATTAAGTGTAATGAAGCAAAGAAATGCCCTCAACATGACTACAATAACCGCAATATATAATACGCGAGCTAAACAAAAGAGTGAAGAAAAAGCTGGTAGATCTCAGATGCAACACTTGCTTGGACAATTGGCCAAGTATAATTACATCAAGTGGCATTGGGTAGCCAAAGACAATGAGACTATCACTAATATTTTTTAGGCACACCCAGCTTCTATAAACCTAGTGCGTGCATTCCCAAGTGTGTTGATCATGGATTGCACCTATAAGACAAACAGTTATCGCATATCACTGCTAGAGATTGTGGGCTTAACGTGTATTGATCTAACTTTTTCTATGGCATTTGTGTACCTTCAACATGAGAAGGAGGATAACTTTGTATGGGCACTAGGTGTCGTACATAGTGTCATGGATGACAATGCTCTCACTAATGTCATTGTAACGGACAGAGAGTTGGCTTTGATGAATGTCATATCAAGGGTGTTTTCCAATGCTACACATTTCTTGTGTAGATGGCACATTAGTAAGAATGTGCTTATAAACTGTAAGAAATTATTTATGATGAAGGAGATGTGAGACAGATTCATGATGATCTGGAATCTATTGGTGGTGTCACATACAGAAGAATATTACCTTCAGCACTTGGCATTGTTGGATAAACAATTTATCACATATCCGGATGCACTCCATTACATGAGGAGTACTTGGTTGGATGGATACAAGGACAGATTTGTAGTAGATTGGACAGACAGGTTCATACATTTTAGGGCCACTACAACGAACAGGTAACCTTTTTGTTTGGTAATCTTGCTTAAGTTTGAAACTTATTGATTAGTACATAATTATTTGTGTACATGTCACCAGAGTTGAGAGTGCGCATGCGAAGTTAAAGCGGCATCTTGAATTCAGTTAAGAAAACTTTGAATCCTCATGGTTGAACATCCACAATTTTCTTGAGCTATAACACACAGCCATCAAGGCATCGTTCGATAAATGCAAGACGGTCGTGCAACATAACTTAAACCTACCGAGTTCAAAGAGCTTCGCGGTAATGTATCAATTTCTATAATGGAAAGGATTTTAGCTGAGACGAAGAGTGTAGGTGTTGTTGGAGTTGATTCTACTGCATGTCAATGTGTTCTTAGATGCACACACGGGTTACCCTACGCGCATGAGATAGCAGAGTATAGTAGGCAGGGGTGTCCCATTTCACTTGAATTAATACATGCGCATTGGTGCAAGCTTGATATGCATCCTCCCACAAAGCCCAACAAGGCATGATTTGGACGCCACAATAGATATAAATTTGTTTTTACAGCGGTTCAACCAATCCAATCAGTCCATCAAAGTGCAAATGCTTCAGAAGTTGCAAGAGTTAGTAATATTGGAGGTCACATATATCAAGGAACCTAAAGTTTAAAAAAATAGTCGAGATCGCCCACATACGAAGATCAACACATCCATGTGGCGTGATCCATTTGCATTTGAGAGAGTGTCATCATTACAGGATAGCTACTCTCCAACAGAAACCACCATTACCAAAGTCACCCAAGTACAGTCAGTGAGACAAACACAACAAAGGAGATCGAAGGAAAATCTAACTAATATACACATTATCATGTAAGTGACAAAGTAATTCAATCATTGTGTAGCATAACATGTTTTTTTCTTTTCTTGTAATTTACTCGATCGAATTCATCTAGACGGTCTTCCTCACTATATTATATGCGCTCTTTCCCAGAAGGCATTTGGCTTTATATTAGGAGTGTTATAGATGTAGTAACAGACGAACATTGTGGCTTTAGGGTCATCGCTGGATTGATGGGATTTGAAGAGGATAATTTGGCTCAGGTTAGGAAGAATCTGGTGTATGAGTTGGACAGTCATGGCCCCCTGTACGAGGCAGTATATGGGTCATCCGAGAGAGTGTAGGAGATTAGATATTTATTATCTTATTTTAATGATAATGCACCGTACAATCACTAGATGACCATGCCGGAGTGTGAACATCTAATTGCATCGCACTATGATGTTGTTCTATATTACTTGGGTATGCTTCAGTGTCTCACTTTCCTCCCACTAATATCAGATCCTATCCTTGCTGCCACTCAAAGGGAAATTGTCATTGGTTTCATCAATAAAAACCACTTTGTGTAGGTGATCCTGATGCCGGGCCATCTAATCCCCCCCATAGCCACATTTTGGTATAGATATAGATATAACAATGTATCGGGTTGGGCGCTTCCATCATATAAAAGAAAGATAAAATAGTTTAAACTAGTGGTCAGCTCGAGTGTTGCAACATAGGGGGCTATAGACTTTAGCGATGATTGATGTATTTTCTTTTTGGATCATGTAAAGAATAGTTACAGTGACTCATATAATTTTTTAATATGTTAATGAAATTGGAAGTTTTTTTAATATTCTCTTCATTCCTTGTTTTTCATTTTAAAAAAAAAAAACATGTTTTTGTTCGACATCTCAAGGCTGAACAGACATTAGTCTGTTCGGCACCATGATGCCAAACAAACTTAAGTTTTAGCACCACAGTGCCGAATAGGCTTAGTCCTATTTAGCACCACAGTGCCAAACAAGCTTAGTCCTGTTCAGCCCTGAAATGCCGAACAGGATTTACTTTAAAACAAAAACAAAAAATTGAAGTTTTTAAAAGGAAATTTTTTTAAACCTTGGGGGATTCCATATCGACAAAATGAATCGTAAGAACCTCCTCGTCTCCCAGATGACCCCAAATCAGATCCTACACCCTCTAACCATGATTATCTTCAAAATCATCAATATGCCCCCAATCACCTAAATCCATTATGTCAAATAACCCTCATTAGGAAACTTCTCAGGAATTCTCTCCACTCATCAAATGTTCTGATAATTGCTTAAAATTGCATAATTATCATAATCAAAATGAGCATTATCACATTTATTTTATGTATATTTATATT
>JAOXJP010275764.1:0-19847 GCA_025762735.1 Platanus orientalis
CAATAAACCCCCCATCAGTCTCAGACTTATTATTCTCATATACAATCAGGCTGTTCTCCTCTCTTCCATTGACGGCACAAGGATCCATGGTCACATTGTTTTCACTCTAGATAAAGTGATCACCCTTCACTGAGCACCTCTTATTCCTGCAAAGAGAAGAAGCAAGAACTAAAGCAGAAGAGTGGAAATTGGATACTGGATGCAAGGGTTCCGAAGAACATACCTAATGAAAGAGGCCCGTCGATAAGGTCATCGATTCCACTTGGTCAGGACCATCAAGGTCTGGAGGGACAATCCCCTCCAACCAAAGGACATCACTCCCCCCCCCCCCAACTCTGAGACATAAATTTCTGGAGAGAGTAAATCCTGATTGGAAGACACGGTAGGTCCAAACACGAGCGAACCACCCGAGTTGAGATTAGAATCCCCCGACAAAACAAAAACTCCATTCCTTATCGGATTTGAGCACGACTACCCCTTATGTCTCCCCACCTCTAACAAAGGCAAGACAAAACCTCCATCAACAATGCACCGCTCCTTTCCTTGACCCAACGGCTCCCTCAACAACAGAACCCCAAATGAGGGCTGCGTTAAAACAGCAGCCTTCGCCACAAAAATAGACCCCCAACACTCCCCCAATTCAAACCATCCAATGATCCCACTGGAAGTTCCACGTCCTCAAGCTCTAGGCAAAGAAGAGCCTCCATAGATCGCCAAAACACCCTTCTGTGAAGAAATCGCCTGGATCTCATCATCAACGACATCAAGCTTTAGCCCTAGCATCGAAAGGCAATAGGAGGGGGAAGCAAATGGAGAAGGGGCTTTCGTCCCATCGTCAGAACAGCCTCCCAAGATAAGGAGACGGTAAATCTGGCACAAACAAGGCACACCCCTCTTTTAACTCCCTTGATGGGCTTGGCCCAATAACCTCAACATCTGAACACACTGGATTATCTGAGCACATGGGCCTCCAAAACTTATTAAGAGGTCGTCCCATACCAACAACCTTCCGGTCCCCCTCATAAACATGAGTAGGCCCAAAAATGGGTTGTTCCGAATTGACCGCTGACTTACAGGGCTGAGAAGGGCCCGGTTCGCTAGGCCAAAGGGGATGATTAACTAGGCACATGTCATCCCCGTAAAATTGCCCATTCCCCCCAATTTCCGTCGTTGGTTTGTTAAGGTAACCCAACTTTCCTTTATTACTAACAAAAAGGCCTAACACGTTATCACTCCCCCCATCGACCTCAAAAGCAAGACCGCCTGGGAATCAGCCATTAATAAGTCTGCGATAAAGAACTCCATATTTTGTGGATTGTATCAAGAAACAAATAATGCCCACTAATATCTGGTTTCATAGAGTTTAACAATCATCCCATTACTAGAGCATTCTCCATCTTCCATTTACGATATTTAGGATCTCCTTGAGCAGGAATAGTTAGCTCCCCTGTTAAATATTCCTCTTTATCCTTCCCTTGAATAAAAATAAGAACTGATTTGGACCAGACAAATAATTAATACCATCAAGTTTTATGGTAGTGATCTGAGTATGGGATAAGTTAGAAACATTGGTAACTACACCATTGTCCATTGTCCCTTATCCATTGGAAATGTCACTTGTATCAGACATGGTGGTTTAGCACCAAATGCACCCCGAACAAAAGTAAAAAAAACTCTTCACAGCCTGTCTTCTACCACCAGCACCGTAGCCCCCTAACACCAAAACACAAAACTAAACACGACAGGAATCTTAGTATCCTACACAGACCATCACTATAAAAGGAAAAAACGCTATAGGCACACATGTATGCACACATTTTTTTTATGAAGTGCCAAAAATAATCGAACACAGAGGCACCTAGCGGTAACGTGACACCCAAAAAAAACTACTTCAAACTCCCTCAAATCAAAACCAAACTGAGTGGGGTTTTTTGCTAATGAACAAGCATCAAAAAATGAAAAACGACCAATCCATTGTAAACAATCCCCTCCAAACACCTCTTAATCGAACAGATCGAACAGTTCTTTAAAAATTTTGAGTTTTCGTTTTTCTGAGAAAACCATTCGAAAAATATACTTACAATGATCATAAAAATCTGCAAAAATGATCACAAATACCCATCGACATCTGACACATGTACGAATGCTGACGTCAGCACTGGTTTTTGAGTCCTCTCATATTGTCTTTGATTTTGATTGACTTCTCCCGCTCTGATACCAAGTTGAAGTTATGATTGGAAGAAGAAAAAGAAGGAAAAAAGAGAAGAAGAAAGAAAGAAAGAGGAGAGCAAATCGTGTGTGAATTGTATGTCTCCACACAACACAACAAAACTTTTTTTTTCGTATTTATATGAAATAAGTAGCTCTATACCATACGATACAACATAACCCTAATACAAGACAATTATACTGTCAATACATGTATATTACTGATGTATTAACAAATAGATCATCCTGTAAATTCTTATGGCAGATCGGGTAATCAAACTGAACACCAACTTTTCTAACAAGCATCATAAGATGAATTGGGTCTGCGAAGCAGAGGCCATTACTCCCTCACCAGCATTTCTGCAACAGAATAAATATAATTAAGCCATTTTGAACTAAGTTGGAGGATAGCCAAATTCATACACGACATCACGACTCCTCATCAAAAACCTCCAAACATCGACAACCCCATCTTGCAATGCAAGCTTCTAAAATAGATTCCAGCAGGACCAGAAAGTCTAGGAAGAAACTTTTAAGACCCATGACCTGAGTTCCTGAGCCTGGTTCACTTACCAGAACGACCATCTGCAGATTGCCCTAGTGTATCCGTGACTTCCAGAATCTAATGTTCAATATTCATGATATCCAACACTGATAAATAACACCAGTGGTGCAAGAAGAAATGCAATTCCATTTAAGTAGCTGAGTGAAACCTGTTAAAAAGAAAAAGAGAATTATACTGGAAAACAGAAGCAAAGAAGGAAAATTTCATCGAGAAACTCTCTAACTTCCAACATAACTCTGCCCTAGAAAATGTAAGAAGGTATGAAACTGATACGGACCCTACAAGGCATCTTCATCAACATAACTTGAACCAGACACAAAATCACAGGCAGAAAATTATACAACGGCTGTGGGCAATTGAACACTAAACAATTAAAAAGGAAAGGCGTATCAAGTGACTACCACCGGGAAAACAAAATGAATGCAGATTTCTGCACAAAGAGAATGTATATTTGACGAGTATACCATCAAAATATTCTTTCATGGTAACTACAACTCAGTATGTAATCAATAGCTTAAGAAGTACATGTAATGCTATACATCAGCAGCTCAGAACGTGCACAATTTTTTAGTCCAAGTAACTCCCAAGAAGTGCATGTAGTGCTATTTATCAGTGCAGCAAAACAAAATAAGTCACTGGTTATTCTAGCACCAGAACCATCATATTAAATTTGCACTAACCTGCTAATACAAAAGAGTACAGTTTAAACCACATATAGCTTGCAAAAACCACATAGACCATAAATCAGATAATGGTTAAAAATCACATTATAACAATGTAGGACCATAACCATAAACTGTAATGTTATATATATACAACCGCCCTCAACCTATTGTTGGTACCATTGTAACTTTCCAAAACTATTTAATGATATTTAAAATTTAAAAGTCAAGATCAATGAAGAAAAAGTTGTCCAAAAATAACTTAATTTTTTTCATAAGCGTTAAAATTAATGAAAAAAAAAAAGGATTTAAAGGTATGCTCCTTAATAAAGTTATCCAAAGAAACGAAACTAGAACTTTTTTTTTTCTTTTTTTGATAAGAAAAAATTTTCATTTAGGAGGAAAAAGCAAAGAAACAGAACACAAGCCACAGGGGATGAGGCATCCCTTCAAAGACAACACCACACAAAAAACTAAAGCATGCTGATAGCTGACATTCAATCCCTCAAGAGCCCAGCCCTAAAATGGTCATCACAACCCTTACACCTCCTAGACCAAAACAGCACCAAGTTCTTAGCTCTCTAGAAAACTTGGAACGATGGTTCGGCAACATTCTCGAACACCCTATTATTCCATTCTCTCCACACCGACCACCAAACAGCTATCGGGATCATTTGCCAAATCATCCTCCCTTTCTCATTAAATGCCCTCATCTTCCAACTGGATAAGAGAGTACTTATGACCCAACACATGTTAAGTTCATTTAATATAGCATTACAAATCTCAGTAACAAACGGACAGTGAATAAGGATATGATCTATCGACTCTGCGTCCCCATAGCATAACAGACATATGTTGGTTAGATACATCCCTTTCTGGATTAACACATCCATCGTAGGGGCCTTCCCCAAAATAGTAGTCCATATGAAAAATTAAACCTTCAGCGGGAAAGAGTTGTTCCACATTATCTTCCACGGTATTTCAAGGTCCTGCGATGATTCAAAAAGCTTATAACAAGATGCCACTAGAAATCTTCCCATTGGAGTGGCACACCAAATCCTACGGTCCTCCTGACTAATATCAACATTCATCCCATAAATCTCTCTAAGAGATGGCAAACTGATGGGACTTCCCACTCCTGCATAGCCCCCTTCCAAGACTCAGGACCCAGATTATGTGGTTAACCCCAGGCTCCAAGTACTCAACCGCCATGGCCTTCCAGTTGGCAGCCAAGTGGTATACATCAAGAAAGATCTCCTTCAAAGGCTTCTCCCCACACCCCTTGTCCCATTTCATAGCCCACCCCTTTCTTAAAAGCTTACAAGTGACGAAGGATGCCCTTCCATAGACTAACACCATAAGATCCGCATATAGCACTATGATTCCAAAAATTATGGATGCCATATTTCTCAACCAGCAAGCACTTCCAAAGGCCATCATCATTCAACCCCAGCCTCCAAAGCCATTTACACAAAAGAGCATAATTCATATCTCTCAATCTACGAATGCCTAAACCGCCTTTAGATCTTGGTGAGCAAACAGTATCCCATGCCACCAAGTGCATTCCATGAGCGCCCTCCCCACCTTTCCAGAGAAATTCCCGTTGCAACTTCTCAATTTTTGGGCAATCATTTTTGGCATATTTAGCAGTGACATGTAATACATAGGGATATTAGCCAAGGTTGCCTTTAACAAAGTCACCCTACCCCCTTTGGAGAGATAATTAGGCTTCCAACCAGCAAGCCGTTTTTGGATCCTTTTAAGGACAGGATTCCAAACATCAAGCCTTTTAAAAGAAGCACCTAGCGACAATCCCAAGTACATTGTGGGCAACAAACCAACTTTGCAACCCAAATCTACTGCCAACGTGTCAATATTAGGGACCTCCCCCACCGGAATTAGAGGACTCTTCCCAAAGTTCACTCACAACCTCAAAGCATCTCAAGATACATCTCAAATATATGACTCGTCATTGAGTATTGTCACACAGAATGAGGGTGTCATTCGCAAGCTGAAGATGCAAAATGGAGAGATTACCATCCCCTACCTTGAAGCCTGACAACATATCCACCTCAACTGCTATATCAAGCATATGCCCCAAAACTTCCACCACTAGCAGGAACAGAAGAGGGGAGATTGGGTCCCCCTGCCTTAACCCCCTGGAGCACCCAAAGTAGCCAGATGGGACCCCATTAATCAAAAGAGAAAAAGAAGCCAAATCAACACATTTCTGAATCCAACTTCTCCATTTCATACCAAACCCATATTGCAAAAGCACATCAAGCAGGAAACTCCAACTAACATGATCATAGGCTTTCTCCATGTCTACCTTGCAGATAACCCCTAGAATACCGCTACGACACCTGGAATCAATATTAGCACAAAGAGCCCCATCTAAAATAGACCTCCCCTTTAAAAAGGTTCCTTGGGCTTAGGAGATCAAGGAAGGGAGGACCACCTTGAGCCTTGATGTGAGGCACTTCTAGATAATTCTATAAGTACTTTCTAAAAGACTCACCGGGCAGAAATACCCCACCTCCTCCACCCCCTCCTTTTTAGGAATGAGAGAGATATATGTGACATTGCTCCCTTTATCAAGGAAACCCTTATTATAGAAGTCTTCAAACACCTTCATTAGATCCACCCTCACCACCTCTCAACATGTTTTATAAAATTCAATAGGAAAACCGTCAGGTCCTAGGGCCTTATCTCCCTCTAGCTCCCACACAGCTGACTTCACTTCCTCCTAAGAAAACAGGCTTTCAAGCCACGTTGCATCCCTATCTGAGATCCTAGGGAGCACCATCCCCTCAATCCTAGGCCTTTGCGTGCACAATTCTGAGAAAAGGTTCACATAGTTTTCTTCCATCTTTACCCGTATGTCCATTTCCTTGTTGACATAAGTCTCTCCCAACTTCAAGTGGTGGATCATGTTCACATTCCTACGACAATTTGCCATTTTACAAAAGAACTTGTTGTTATCATCCCATTCGTTTAGCCACTGGACCTTGGATATTTGCTTCCACATAATCTCTTCCATTTCAATAACCACCGCATACTCCTCCTTGGCAGCCACTCTCAACATTCTTTCCTCATCTGAGAGACCTCTTGAACCTCCTTCTCATCCCACTTCTTAATACTCTCTATAGTTTTCATCTTCCTTTCCTCAATATTCCCCAACACTTCCTTGTTCCAAATTCTGAGCTGATCACACATAAATTTTAACTTCAACCGAAAGTTTTGGCCTAAAGGCCCATAAACATCACAAAAGTCCCACCATCTTTTAATAAGATCAACCAATCCTAGCTACTTCAACCACATCAACTGAAACTTGAAAGGTTTGAGTCCTGAAGAGAGTTCCCCACCACCCAAATAACTTAAAAAGTGATCAGAGACCAGTCTAGGCAGAGAAAGCGTTGTGACAGGTGAAGAGGTCCTCCCAATCAGTAGACACTAGAAATCTGTAAAATTTGCTCATAGCCGGATTAGCCTGGAAGTTTGACCAAGCAAAGCGGGGGCCTGTAATGGATATATAATCCCATTCTGTTAATAAAATTCTGAAAGCTATTCATCCCCCTCATCCTCCTACTACACCTGTTTAGCTCCTCCACGTACAGTACTTCATTGAATTCACCTCCAATACACCAAAGGAGGCTATATCGATCCCTGGTCGTCTCTAATTCAACCAAAAAAACCATTCAGCAAGTTAGAATTAGTAGGTCCGTATACGTCAATAACCATCCAATAGTATACATCACCATGAAAATGAGCTATAATTGATAGGGAAAAGGCACCAATCATGGTGTCCACAGATTCTACCCTACATTTATCCCAAAGAATTAAGATGCCCCTTGCCCTACCGGTTGCTGGCAAGGAGCTCCAACATGTATCACAAAAGCAGCTGATTTCTTTGACAATCCAATGGCGTCTTCTTATAATAAAATCACAACTGCCCTCTATGAGCTGCAAATAGCCCGCACCGATCGCCTCTTTTCTTTGTTACCCAAGCCCCTAACATTCCAAGAGATAATGCCAATCATCATTTAGGATACACTCTTGTCCCTCGAACCTTTCTATCTGAATATCTATCCACAAAAGATTCACCTTTTTCATAAGAAATCCGCAACGTAGGTTTTTTAATTCCCTTGGGATCTTTCACTTGCTAGTACCCACTTGGCTTTTTCCTTCTAATTTCCATTTTTTGGTTCTCCAGAGTTGCAAAGAAGACCCAAGCTTCCTCTTCCATCCCTCCAAATGATAACCCATCACCTGACTGACCTCCTCAATTTGTTCCAGCACCCATGTGGAAACCTTCGTCGTTGGAATAGGATTCATCACCTCTTCCATATTTGCCATTGTCCAGTCATCAAACCCAGCAACCCCATCTTAACATTCTCCCCAATAGACCGATGGAATGTCGTAGTGTTCTCCCCATACCTACTACAACTGGGTTGACAATTTCAATAATCGTTCTCAGCATCAGAAACCCATTCAAGTCTCTGACCTGTAGACTCCCCCTGTTGTGTTTCTGGATGTCTATGACCAATGCCCATCGGGTTGTGGTTGTCCCTTACCAAAACCATCATAGAAATTCATTTCAGCCACGTCGTTGCCATAGGCTTGAGCCAGGTTCCCTTCTTCGCTCGACTCCCTAGCATGACAGTCTCCTCCCTAAAGAGGAAAAGGGTGAGATGTATTCCTCATACCTGGAAACGAAGAATCCAGTAGCTTAGGCAACAACAATGTTGTGCCTGTACCCCTCAAAACAGCTCCTACTTCGTAATTAATTCCAACTCCGATTCTTTTCTCTAATCTTTGGTTGGCCAAGGGAATCTTCATTGGGTCGAGAACACAAAGGGCATCATCAATCGTAAGCTCCACCTATCTCAGGTCAAATCCAGGTTGGCATATCATTCACCGGCAAAAATAGGGCTCACACAAACCATGTCCATCGAGCAGTAACTCGCAACAGTACCCCTTATCTCATGGCCTATAATCGCCCGTCCTTGTTTATGAGAATCATCTTCCTTCTGATCGATCACGATCTCCCTCACACTTCCCTGGTTCCTTGCAACAAGCTGGTCATTCGTTCCGCCATTCACAGCTAGGCAATGATCGGGAGTTTTTATTATATCCAAAGTACCAAAACTGCCCTCCCCTCCATCGCTAGACTCATACCGTCTCAAACCAAAACTCCGATCTACCAACTCAATGCCATTTTCCTAATTTAACCCTGATGATTCACCAAATTCTGTCATAGACCTTTTCACTTCGACCCACTTATGAAAAAACCTGGTTGCCCCTGACTTAAATTGATCAGCCTGTTTTGCCCTTCGATTTACTCCATCCATAGGAAAAGACCTATTAGTCCCTTAAATTAAAAAAAATTAATTAAATTCATCTTCCTTGCCCCAGAACTGGAATTGCGATTTTCTTTTATCCTGCATGGCTTCTCTGATGCTTGTCACCCTTTTTCGATCATTACAATCTTGCCACTTGTGCCAATCAGAATTTCCCTGACCCTCAATCAATCCTTTAGAATTCAAATTCAAATTTCCCCCAATCAATTTGTTGAGCACTTTCATCACCAGCTAAAATCGAATTTCTCTCCTTCTCGCCATTCGTCTGTACCATTCCGTACCTCCCAACCTGCTCTTGCTTAGTCGCACATGCTAGCATCCCTCTCTGGCCGATGTTCACGAGGTCCTTCTCCGGTCCAACACTAGCCCCTGCCGGTAGTAATTTATTCAGAGAAAACACCTCATCAATCCAAATTTCCATCGGTATTCTGAACTAGTGATCTTCCACCACTACTGCTCGCAAAATTCGATTAACCGGGCCCTTTTTTACCAAAATCCTCAATTTCCTATACACATCCATATCATCAAGGGCAGAGTTGAGCTGGAAAAAAAACCCCTACAAAGCTCCCCAATGGCTTTCAATACTCTCAAGGACCACAAATGAATGGGCAATACCCTCACTGCCACCCACCTTGTAGCTTTCAGTGACGATTCGCACAGGCAATTCATCCACGGTTGCCACCTTCTAAAGCACAAGGTGTCTAGTGCAATAATTTGAGAACCATCCTTTACCAAGAGATCAACCTCCTCTCGGGACTCCATAACTGCCACTGCAGAGAAGGTTTCAAGGGGTCTAAGAATAGGTTTCCTCCATTTCTTTAGAAAGATGGCCATCAACCTCTCGCATTCCCCCCATTGCATACTCGCATCAAATCTGGTAACAATGATGGCCTTATTCCAATCCTCTTTGAATCTTCCCAAGTCTTCATATACCGTGTGAATACCTCTATTGACACCTAAGCCTATTATAACTCTTGAGAACTCAGGCGTCGTGCGGAATGGCATCAGTGTGGCCTTGCCCTCCCCACCAGCCTTGACATAAAGTGCTCGTCTTCCAGACACCACCCAAATGTAGCCTTCAACAACTTCAGTACTGGTAAGAGGACTCTAATGGCAGCCACTATGTCTTTCCACCCATAGCTGTGGGATCCTTCCAGAAAAACTACAAAACTTTCCCTGCCACAGTCCCCAACCATGGAGAGCTGCAAGAATCTTCCCCTATCATTTTCCTTTCTGATTACCATTACTACCCTCACCTGGACTCTACTCTTCCCCACGAAACGCTTCCCACTATCTAGATCTATGGCTTCCAAGCTGCATTTAACCACCCAGTCAAGTAGAGACTCATCCACCAGAACAAATGTTTGGAATCATGGGAACCTTTCTGTGATTCAAATGAAATTTTATCTTCCTTTGTGTGACATCCTGAAATTCAAATAGTTTTACTTCCACGAGAACAATTTTCTTCATGTGAGGCATGTGAACACGTGAACAACAGAGAATGCAACCAGTCTAAATCAAAAAATCAAAACACGTAGGAAGAAAAGGACGTGTGAATGACTTGATCATTTTCACTCAACAATGCCAAATATTTGACACAGACCCAAATGACACATTTTACTTAATGATATAGCATTAAAAGCT
Organism: Platanus orientalis; assembly: GCA_025762735.1. NCBI lineage: Eukaryota > Viridiplantae > Streptophyta > Magnoliopsida > Proteales > Platanaceae > Platanus > Platanus orientalis. The sequence goes on from JAOXJP010275764.1 coordinate 10,440, forward strand.
GTAAATGAATGAGAACCAAAATAATTTTGTAATGGGGAAGAAGGCCCTTGCTCCTTATAGAAATTATTGAGTTTGTGATGTAAGAAAAGAGATCTTGAAGAGGAATTGCACCAAGTCGAGAACTTCAAGATCAGTAAGCCACCTTGGAAGACTCTCTAACTCTATGCTCTAGAAACAAATGGATCAAAGAAAAAATATATAGTGAACTATGTCACAGAGTGCAAAACAAAAGCATCACACCTTACACAAGCATACCATGCATATTGAGCATCACACTCAATCTTGAAGAATCATTTACTAAGCTGGAGAAGATTAACTCCTATGTAAAGAAAAATAGGGAACTAAGTAGCACAGTGCAAAACAAAAGCATCACACCTCACACAAGACCATGCATACTGAGCAAGTGAGCATCATGTTCAATCTTAGGAAAATACATATTGAGCTGGAGAAGAATAATTCCTGTCGAAGGAAGAATACGTGAATCTCATGCACGCATGCATGTGAGTGTCTTCCTCTATTAACGGATAAAAGAAGAATAAATACGTCATCTTACAAGCCACACAAACCCACACATTATAAAACAAATAAATAGCACCCATGTGTCACTTCTCAATCCACAGAACACCCATTCATCATATAATATCTAGAGCAGCACCCATTTATCAACTTTCCCAACACTTGTGTGTCACCCAGATATCACAGACCGCTTATTTGTGCTGTGTCACCTTCTTGGCACATTCTTCTTTCTTCTATTTTTTACATCCAACTTAAGAAATATATAAAAGAAAAAAAGAAACAAATTCCTATTGGACTTGGGAGGCCTATTAGATGCACTTGTAGCTGGCTCATATGCCGCCACCTGCAACAACATTGCTTGGCTTAAAGAGAGAGAGAGAGAGACGAACAGCGGCTTCTATCACAGGGAAATATAATATTTTGTGCTCTCTATCTTCTTCATGCCTCATCTGATTCTTTCATCCATCTTACAACATTTCTATTTAAACGTTTCCACCTTCTAATTCCTACTGTTAATCACCATAATTCAAGAACAAAGGAGGGCCTTCTGCTTCAGCTCTGATAAAGTTGAAGTCACCCGACTATTTAGTAAACATGTACACAACCATCACCTTTATCTTCATGGTTTAAAGGGCAGACTAGGTTCTAGAATAGGGGTGTCAATGAGCCGAGCTTTGCCCAGTTCAGTTCAGGCTCGTCATGAGCCTGAGGGCTGAGCTGAGCTCAGCTCACCAAATTGGCAAACACATTTAAAAAGTGCTCAATTAAAAAGTAGCGTACTGGTGTATGTACACATTAAAAAAATCAAATGCTTTATATATATATATATATAAATTTTTGATGTTTCTACCAAAAAAATAGGTAATGAATGTGGTGTACTTTCTTTTAAATGCTTTTGATGTTTTTACCACAAAAAAAAAAAAATACTTTGATGTGGTGTACGTTACACATTGGAAAAAGAAATGGCCTCGGATTTGGTGCGCACAAAAGATGTGCAAACGGCACCAGGGGGCTGACGCATCAGCACCGAAAAGTGATTTACACTTTTTGGGGCACACTTATCACTTTTCAGCGCCGTTTGCACCTGTTTGCACATCTTTTGTGCGCACCTAATTTTTTCCGAAAAGAAACATATCAAAAGTTTTTGATTTGACTAGTAAATACAAATTTATTAAAATCAAATCCATTTTTTATTTTTACAAAGCAATGAAAGATGTAATGCTTACTTCACAAAATAATTAAACTAAACATAGAAGTACTATGTACTATGTCTTATACATTTAATGTTTATGTATATAATATATTAACCTACATCTATGTACTTTAACAAGCTGAGCTTTTAGCAAGCTGAGATTAGTGTAACTCAGCTCAGATAATTTAGCAAAATAAGCTCAATTGAAGGCTCAGGCTCAGCTCATGACAAGCCAAGCTCTGAGCTGAGCTGAGCTGAGCCAAGCCTAGCTAGCTCTGCTCATTGACAGCCCTATTCTAGAATATGGTTGAAATTTCCATTATCCAGATTAATCAATAATAAAAAACCAAATCCTGACCATCAGTTACAAGCTCATGTGTATCACATTTAATAAGCACAAGAGTGAATCTCCATTGTATAAAGCAAAAGATCATGTGTACAGTTTAATTGAATATATACACACACATTGTGTGTGTGTAGCAAGGGAAGTGAGAGAGAATAGGTGAATCTCCATGTATCATAGACAAAACTTTTTACCATCTTTCTTTTAATCTTAAATGCATGAAAAATCTTGCAAGTCTTACTTGAAGAATCAAAACATTTTCTAACACCACATTAACGTAGAGAGAGAGAACCTGACCTGAGAACATGGTTACCAAAGCGAGAAGTGGAAAGCAAGACTCAATAAATCCTTAGGAAATGAGAAGCAATAAACCATTAAGAAGCGTTTGGAGAACAACGAGGAAGCAATTGGGGAAGCAAGTATAGTATAATTTGGAAGTAATTTCAAACCATTAGAAAAAATGTTGTGAAATGACCATGAAATAAAATGAAAATAATATGTTAATAAGTGATTACTAATAAGAAATAAATAACAAATAATCTATAGCTAATAAGTACAACTTCAACAATTAATTACTAATAAGAAGTAAATAACAATAAGGTACAATAATAAGTACAAACTACAATATAATAAAGTGAATAAGCATAATAAAGTAATAAACAAACCTAAAAACTATATTGTGCTAGTAACAAAAATTCATCACATAAAAATAAATATGCAAACCACTATTATTATTAGTATAACCAACCAGTCCTTGGATTTTACCTTACATAAGAGCTATAGAAGCCTTGTATAAAAAGCATCTTAAGAGTCGGGCTAAATCTCATGGAAAATATTTTGTTGAATGCCAATAGCATAAGGTTTACATAAACAATTTTGATTCTTGGATTGTTTCACACTCGATTCTCAAGCCATTTCTACTTGCTTCTTCAATTGCTTCACTGTGCTTCCCCAATCACTTCACCAAGCTTCTCAAATGCAGGAAGCGCGCTTCCCATAACTTGAAAAAGCGGAATTGAATTGGCTTCTTAGATGAGCTTACCACCATGTATCAAGCTTCCTTGCAACTAAGCTTGAGAATACACAAACATAGGATCTTCCAGCTGAGTTAAACCGCGTAAAAAGAATCACTATTCTAACCGTATAAATATAACATGCAAGAATTTAATTTTAAATTAAACCAGGATAAGAACTTCAGGATGGAGTCAAACCAATTTGATGTAAGATGAGAGAACTTGACAAGGAATTGCACTATATCATCAATAACTTCAAGATGATGTAACACCACCGATCAACAAAACACAAACTATAATAATCAAACACTCCAAAGCAAATTATCCCATCTTGCACAAGCATAACATCACACCATGCCTACTAAGCATAAGACCTAATCTTCAGGAATTCACTTTCTGAGCGGACTGATTCCTATTCCCCAAATAAAATAAAATAAAACAAATTCTAAAACCTCATACACATGTACCACTTCCTCAGTTCAATAATAGTTTAATGACTAGTATGTCATCTTAAAAGCTAGACGAACCAAACCTATATGTAATTTCTCAATTCAAACAGTAACTGCACATCAATAGACACCTCCACAACGTCCCACAAAAGACAAACGATATAACACTTAAAAGTTGGCGGTGTATATGTTATTTAAGGGACCACAAAACACCTATCTGTGCTACATCACCGGCTTATCACTTGCATTTCACATAATTCTTGTTTGGAAAATTACATAATAAAATATAAGAGAAAAAAGAAAAATCTTATTAGACTTGTATACCCATGAATTAGATCTGGTGTCAACTCAAAAGCCCGGCAGCACCAGTTTGTAGAAGATATGCTCTTCTTAATCATCATACATGGTTTCAAATTACCACTAGTGTACTACTATCCAACATTTTAAGAAATTGCAAGATGACTTACAATTGTCCTACAAGCTTATCCAACGCAGAAACTATAAGAGTTGAATAAGTGGATAAAAAATGCTGTAAGCAAGAGGAACAAAAGGTAACGAGTAAAAAATATTAGAAGAAAGAACAGAGGATAGTTTAAAACTAGATGGAAGATTCTGAGTTCCCAGAGGGTAAGCCAATTAAGATGTGTGATGTGTCTCCATGGGAAGGGATCAGTAAATCACCTTTTTTGTTCATTGCTCGATGGTCCACAATGTTTGTGACTTCTTCCTATCTCATTTATGTGTTTCCTGAATTTTCCCTGTTGACTTTAAAGGCCTAATCTCCAGATGGTGGATTACGGGAATTAAGTTGGAGATAAAGTCATTCGGAGGCATCTGCCAGAGGCTTTAAGCTGGTGTTTTTGGAAGGAAATGGTTAATAGAATCTCTGAAAATAAAATTCAGAGCTGGGAGTCTCCTTATTGTAGTATATAGCACTTGTCGATCCCCCTGGATGACCCTAATCCTGGATTAGACAATCCAGAGCTGGATCAGGTGATCCAACTGCAAATCCTTGATCAGCCACAGATCGGAATTGGAACGATCAAAAACCAATTCAAAACAATCCAGATGATCCGAAAAATCCTGATAATCCACACCCCATGATTGGACTGCCTTGAGGTAATCCCGAGTTGGATCATTGGATTGGACGATCCAACTAGGGATCATCCAAGTTTTAGAACCATGCTCTCCATAAATGGTCTTCCATCAAGAGGGATTTGATGATGCATTAATGAACTCTGTATGTAGGTTAGGCTGATGCGGTAGGGGGTTTTCGCCATACAGAGTTCGTGTTTGTTTTCTGTTTCTCTATTCACTTCCCCAATGAAACTCTATTTTCTCCTCTTCTTGCTTCTTTAAAGAAATCTTATTTCTCAACAAACACACACATGCGTACACAATTTTTATTTATTTTTGGATAATTCACATACACACACACACACACGCACAATGGGAAACTTAACAATCAACACTGACATCCCTAGTGGTCCAATAACCATGGTTGGTCTATTCTAGTATACAATGTGTAAAAATATCCTATTAGTTTATCAATTCCTAGTTTTGGATTTTTTCCCAACTGCGACACTTGGGAATCACAATGGATCTCATGGAAATCATTTAGAGTAACATAATGTGTAGTTTCGGTTATGGCAAAAATACCAAAACAAAACTACCGATACCCATCCAAAAATAATAATACAGATTGAACTAGGAAGATCGAAAAAAATTTGAGATTCAAGGTGATGGATACTGATCGTGTAGTTTTTTTTTTTTTTGAATAACGATCATTGTTTGGCAAAGGAATTTGAGAATATACTTTTTTTAATGGATTCGAGAAATATACTCCCTAATAATGACCCCAGAAAATGACGGGAAAAGTTATACCAACATTCATAACCAAAAATGAGACAAGTATGAACCCTCAATTAAAGTTCTCAGGGATCTTCATGAGATTCCATTGTGTAGTCGTATTTTCAAAGCATCAACAGGAAACAGAATAAAAGAACAAGAACTAATCGTTTTGCTCGACATCCAACCAAAGTCAACAGAATGCAATTCTATTTAAAGTTATCAAAGCAGATGGAGAAAGCATTTGTCTATGGTACATATGACATGCATGTATATATGTATTTACATACTAAAAGATTAATCATCATTTATTTTCTTTCACAGCTACTGTGGAGTTCATAACACCCCATCAATATAAGCCTAGAAGCTGGTCCAACCAACCACTGACTTCTACAACCAATTGAACACCTTATCAAGTTAACATCTGAAATTAGCAATAAAGATTTTTGGCACTAAAAGATCCAGCAACAGCATCATTTTAGGGTATAAGTGTACCACAAGAGGAGAGTTGGAGATTGTGGAACCAACTGCCAAGAGAGGAAAAGAGAAAGGAACTTTATTGGACTTATATTAAAGCATAGCTGCATGCATGGTGAACCCAAAAAGAACAAGATATTAAGGACCTCACATGCATCGTGAACCCAACCAATAAACACCAATGAATGGATTGCTAACCGACATGTAGCTAAGTAACATGGTGAACCCAACCAATGAACACCTAAGGATTACTGATCGACATGGAGCTAAGTAACTTCAGATAAAGAAGAGATTTCAAAAAGACAGTTAGCATTACCCAACCTTTCAACAGAAAATAAAATGGTTAGTCTATCAATACCCAGTCCCGCAATTAAGCAGTTTGTTTTTTTTTTTAAAAGACAGCAATTCAAGCAGAACAGAAAAACAAAGTTCGCCGGGAAAATAAACCTAAGAAATAATTTAACAGTTATCTTGCACAAAACATCGGTCTTGTAAGGTGATAGTCTCTACAGCATGAAAATTAGAGAGAGAGAGTCAAATACCTGCCATCTCGATCCCTGTCTCGTAATTCCCTCTCCTTTTCTCGTTCCCTGGGCTCCCCATCTCTGCTCTTCTCTCTGTCTTTCTCACGTTCAGCATCCCTATCACGGTCACTGTGGTGCCTCTCGGAGCGGCTCCTGCTGCGTCGTGATCGCTCCGGTTCTCTCTCCTTCTCCCGTTCGATTTCACGGACACGCTCTCTTATCCTATCGCGGTCACGCTCCCTGTCTCTATCTCTGCCACGGTCTCGTTCCTTCCCGTTCCTCTCCTCCCTCTCCCTATCCCTGTTCATATCTCTGTGTTCCCTGCTGCTTCGTTGCCGGTCCTTCTCGCTCCTTTCCCGATCTCTGGACCGGGGATCAGGAGACGAGCGGTGACGAGAGGAGCCCTTCTCTCTGTGCCGATCGCGATCGCGATCACGAGACTCGTCTCCGGATTTCGCCCGCTTGGAACGGTTATCGAAATCATCTTCGTTCTCATCACTCCTACGCTTGGAACTCCTACTCCGGTCCTTATCTCCTGACTTAAAAGTCTCGTCGCCACCATTGACAGTCTCCTTTTCTTTCGGCGTTTCCGGATTTTCAACTGTTTTCTCTAAATAATCATACTCGTCGAAGTCCATTAATAATCTTCGAACTATAAAAAGGCCGCCAACGACCTTGCCTAAACCCTAATCACTGCCAATAATCTGCAACCCACGAGGAGAAACAAAATAACTACAAACTCAACTGAGTAGTCAAGATTTTGCTTCTTTTGTGGGGTTCGCGTACTACAGCAAATAAAATGGCTCCAAAACCCTAGAAATAAGAAGGAAACGAACTGGAGTAAGATAATAAGAAAACCCTAGCTATAAGAATGCAAATTAGGGTTTCTGCAAACATTCAAATTTACCTCTAGAGAAACAGAAGCCCAAAAAGAGAAGCTACAATCGTCGACGGCTACCGTGAAGAGTGAAGAGACAATGATTTAGACTGAGGTAGAAGAAAGTTCGGGTTCGCACTGCGAGAACGCCGAACTCTTTTACTAACCCCTAGGGCAGTGAAATAATGAAAGAACATTATACATCACGTGAGATCACAAGGGCCATCGCGTGACCATCTATGATATAAAGACTCCAGAATAAGGCTGTCAATTGGGCGGGTTGGCCCGAAACCCGACATATCCGGCCCAAAAAATTAATTGGGCTGGGCGAACCTGATTTTGGCCTGGCCAAAAATATTAGTCCTAAAGTTTTATTCAGACCGCATTGAGCTGGTTTTAAGTTCAGCGTGTGGCCCAACCCAAACTAGTTAACAAATAATAATTTTATTTATATGATGATATTAGGTTTATATTTTTTTATTTTATTCTTTTTGAATAAATATATTTTTAACAAACTTACTATCATCAAAGTTCAAATATCAATTGTTCAAAATATTCATATAATATATAAGTATGGGCAATTATGGGCCTAAAATCAGCCCAATATTAAGAAAAAAGTTTTAATTCGGGCAGTCCAAGTTGGCCCGAAGCCCATTGTTTTAAAACGTGCTGAGTTCAACTTTTAATCCCAACGTTTTTTTCTAGCAGACCTCGGATCAGCTCAGCCCAACCTAATTGACAACCCTACTCAAGAACCATGCAACTGTACGAAATAAAACCCACCCCTTTGTATTTTAATGACCACTTGGGGCCCCAGTTAGGATCGTATCCAATGCATGGGACGGTCCTGCAAAAGTCCAAGGCAGCCACGTACCTCAAAAAAAGTAACAAAACACCTTTTTGGGGGTACATTTGTGCCTGGAACTCTTGTAGGACCATCCCAATAACAAGTGACAATCCTTTTAGCTTGGATCCCACTTGACAATCGCATATATGGTGGACCCTAAACCCATACAACAACATTTGATAGGAGAGATGGATGACAATAAGCATTTGGAATTTGCACTCAAGGGGATGTAACACCTGACCTTCGATGCGTAAGGACGATGTCTCAATCACCCGAGCATAAGGGCATTAGCTAGCCGGGAGCAAATTTCCTGTCCAGGATTTCATGAGGGTACCAGGTGACTTCATTTGGAATAAAATGGATGGGAATTTGATATTTCATCTAACCCCAAAACCATTTTTATTCCATGTGAAGTCACTTGGTGTATTGGACACCAAATCTTGGACAAAACATCTATTTCATAGCTAGCCAACCCTTTTGTAGAGTTTCGTGATGGTATGAGCCCAGGGACACGTGCAAAAATAACGAGAAAATTCCGTGTCTAGGACACTGCCCCCCCCCCTTCATCATGTGTGGGGCCCACCCATTTGAGGGGTGGAACAATGCTCCCTGGACATAGAATCAATCCCCATAGAAATAAATCATTTAATTGGTATCTTCCATCTTAGGGATCATTAGAATAAAGCCATGGTCTGTGGTTCAAATAACGTTCAAATAAAAGCCATTGGATTGGAATTTTTTATTTTGAATTATATATATACACATGTGCATTGTGCATGATACTTGATAGATAAATAAAACTTCACAAAAAATAAAATATAATAGAAAGATTTTTTTTTATGGAAAGAAGCGTGAACTCAATTTCATTCAACTAAATTTTCCTCAAGATTGCATGAATCCATTTCAATAATGGAGAATATCTTTTATGGGAACGTTGTACCATTCCACCCCATAAAAATTTGTTCCATAGAAATTTGTTCCCTAGCTGCTAAAGTTGTCATGACATGTGTGGCTTTATTATAGTCTATTGATGTTTGAATCCTCTAGGGAACATGTGCATTTTTGTCATTGGGGATTTGTATTATTAAACTACTATCACCTTCAATCTGGATGGAAGATCCTGAATATTCCTGTGCCAACAAGAGTCCCAAATATATAGTTGACTGAACCAAAGAGCTCTCTGATTCTTTGTGACCTCAAAAATAGGCTAAGCAACCTACATAAAATTGACTAACTTTTTATGAACCAACCATGGTTCTAAAACTCGTCCGATCCGGGTTCGGATCGCCCGGATCGGATTGGGATCGGCCGGGACCGATCCC
>JAOXJP010275775.1:0-19847 GCA_025762735.1 Platanus orientalis
TTCTTTTTCTTTTTAATATATATATATATATATATATATATATATATATATATACAGTTTTTACCCTATACACCCTTTTTTTACGGTACCTACTTTTCATTTGAAAATTTGTTTTTATAATTTTTACCCTATACATCCCACCCTTTGTGTGTAGGGATAGGAGGGATAGATAAATTGGGTATAGGAGATCCTTTCCCAGGTGAGAAAAGGAGTGGCATTGTCCTTCCTTCAAGAACAAATCCTCTGCTGCAGCTTAAGGTGTGGCAAACTGTGCTATATGTCTACAACGTGACACATGCCCAAAAATTCAAATTTGGTGGGTATTTTTATTTCTTTTCGGGTGATTTCTACTTTTTGGGGTACATGTCACGCACTGCATTGCAGACAATGCCACACTTAGTTTGCCACACTTTAAACTGCAGTAAAGGATGAGGATTAATATGTTTTGCCTTCACATGTAGAGCAGTCAATAATGATGGGCATTTGCCACTCTCATTTCTCAAGGTTAGTCCCCATTCTTTCTTTAAGTGGGATCGATGCAGTCAGAACTGGATTGTATTATTTGACCATTTGATCTGGTAAGATCATCAAACTAAACGATTTTGAATTCTTATGCAAGGTCTCTCATAGGATATTCTCAGATTGTCATAATGACGTATAAATGGTCTGGATTTCATCAAATGGTTTGGTCTAGAAGCACCACCAACAGTATCAAGGAGAAGATCACCGGGGACGGGGAATATTTTATAGCAATGAAAAGACACAATCAATAATATCGTTTTATTTTACCGATAGTGATCACCAAGCCATTATTGTACGGAATAGAACATTAAATTATTTACTAATGATGAAAAACGTGCCTAAAAACCCTCTCACTGCCGTCCATCCCAAAAGAATTAAAATGCATTATGCAATAACCTTAATCTGATTCAAGAATTAAAGTATCAGTGTAGTTGTATATACCGTTGCTGCAACTATATACTACTACTACTACTACTACTACTACTATTATTATAATTCTAATTCTAATTTAATTAACTCATAAGCATGGTTGTAAGATAATTAAACTCCAACAAAAGAAATACAAGAATTATTATTATTTTTAAATTAAGGCGTAGATTCTCCCCTCATTACAGTTGGTAGTCATTGGTCTATATATAAAAGTCACACTATATAATATAATTTTCTTGGCAACATATAATGTAAGAAAATTAGAATGTTCAATTCTAAATACCTGTATTTACAAGAGGTAAATACTTTAACAAATTTTGAGCGCATATATAGAGCAAGTCCTTTTAACAGCTACAGAGCAGTAGAGCAGACATATATTATACTGTACTGTTCTCCTTTCCCCTCTCCCTTCTCTAGCATAATTTCAAGGTACGTAGCTAGAGTTGTGTACATTCGATTTTGTCTATTATCTTTCGGGTAGGGTCTGCCCTGCCCCAAGCTTATCCACCAACAAAAAAAAAAAGGTTTTATGGACACACTTCCGCAGAACCTAGAAAACAATAATAATAATAATAACAATAATAATAAAATGAAATATATATATATATATATTAAACTCTCTTTCTATGGAGCTAAGAAATAAAAAATAAAAAACAAAAATCATAATATAGTTTGAGACTAGAATGATTTGTATGTTTACTGATAAATAGATAAGAGCATGCTGGTAATTATTTCCATTGGATTACCTTCTAGAAGTACATACCCACCTTGGACAAAATAAACTGAAAAAGAGACTTTAGCTTGAATCAGTGCATTGTAGCTCCAACGAATTATAAATTTGTGCATAATTTTTCACAATCTTCCTCCACTTGCTCTCTCTTGATGATTACGAAACTTCTAAAGAAAAGCTTCATTTTGCAAATTAAGATTTGGAATCCAATTAATGTAATACACAATTTATCTAATATGAATTTCAGGCCAAAATGACCTTATCTTCTCCAAAACCCTCAGGTTTTGGTTTTCCAAGAATCTCTTGGATCATGAATATCCTTTAGTTGAGGGTTTTTAGTGGCTCATGATGATATATCTATCTATCTACTCCTGTAGATTCTGAGTTTTCAAGTGGAGGTTTTCCTGCTATTCTGCATAGCTATAGGTCTTGTTGCAAGATTTAGCTCATTCATGCCAAACTAAAACTAGAACCGCACTGAAAACGGTCATACAACTCTTGCAAGAGGGACTAAGTGTTATGTTAGTACGTAGAGTCTCAGACTTTGCCCATTTGGTAAATATCATGTCCAATTCTATAATTTTGACTATAATGATGAAATATGTTTGCGTCTCTCTCTCTCTCTCTCTCTCTCTCTCTCTCTCTCTCTCTCTCTCTCTCTCTCTCTCTCTCTCTAGATTAGGTAAGATACATGAAAATGGCACAATTTTCAGGATAGATTGATATTGATCGACCCTGGAGACTAAATGCAGGCAGCATTAGGGAGAAGCAGTCCGCTCCAATTAGGTTGAGAAAGAAACAAGAAGGCATGCAACGTGAAATATTACTTGATACGCCTCTCTATAAGTGGTGGATTGGTCATTGATTTTGATGATAAACATGATTTGTCATAAAATTGAATCCTTCATGTTCCGAATTTGCTTTCTACTTAAATAAATCACAAGTAACCCTACCATTCTAAAGTTATGTTGATACTGTCCCCAATCCGGTTAAGAGGCAATGAAGTAGTCCTTGAGTCCAACCCAGATTTGTGGTATCATCAATAATCAATTTACTTTACCAACTAAGAAAATGGCATCTTCGATCTTCACATTGTTTTTTGTAATATTATCTGAAGAAACATACAGTGAAATCTGTTGATCCAAGCATCGAGGGAGAACCATGCTTTCAAAAATTGTAGACTGATGTTTCATCGGTTAAGATCTACTATTGTTCATCATCCAAGCACCCTGAGTTGAACAGGCCTTTTTTTTCTTTTCTTTTCTTTTTTTTTTTTTTCTTTTTTTGAATCAGCACTATACAACTATTTTTGTTAATAACACAACTAAATCTGGTACACCTAAAATCACAAAAACAAAAAATCTCATAGAAGGATATGGAAGCAAACAAATGGGAACAACTCAACCAATAGAAAGTTATAGTTCTTAAGATTGTCTAATGAAGACAAAATGAATAAACAACCCACCAATCTTTGACTGAGATTGAGAACTCAATGACATCATGCTTGGCAGCCATCTGAGTATGATCACATTAGTATTTTTAAGTTGTATATCCAGCCATTGCAGTAATCAAAGCTATTAGATAGTAACAAATTGGGGATAACAGACTCGAAGGATTTAAGTTCCAGTAAATGGTTCAGTTTCCAAACATTTGTTAGAGGTTGAGGTGGATAAGAGGTGTGATGCTGTCTCTTATATTTGTTTCAACGTAGAGTGTAGAGCTTAACTTTCGAGTAGCCTGATTCTAACCAACAAAAAATGCAACTGTGAAGGAACTTTACTAATAATTAAGAAATTAATTTCCCACACAAATAAGTTATATAACCATACTAGACTTTGCAATCCTATCAAAACAACACAACAACAAACATTATTAGCATTGACTAAATTATCACTCACTCGGAATCTATGTTCAGCTTCACTACATATAGAACTCTAAATTGGTTCATCTTGATTGAGATATCGTGATTCAGAAAGCACATTTGAACCTAAGAAAAAGCTGCAAAGCATAGGATCTAAAGGTATACTATGTTTCATGCAAAACCCAAAAGAAGAGCTGGCAATCCGTTGGACTTACATGGGATGCCACTTCAACATATTAGAGCACACAAAATCTTAAAAAAGAAGAAGAAGAAGAAGAAGATAAAGTAGGAATAAGATTTGTGCAGTTTATGGGAACCCCCAAAAGCTTGTCCTATACACTGTTGGAGAATACAGCAGTCATGGATGTTTTAAGGACCTTCCAATTGCAACAAGAACAAGAGCAATTCTTTTATTCCCTCTAAACATGAATACACCCACCTTTCTTCTCCGCTGTAAAAATGTTCTCTCACAAAAACTTCTCTATCAGTTTCAATCCAAACAAAGAACATCACCAATACATGGATTGTGTTTGTGGAACTCATATGAGCGAAATTCTTGAAGAAAGGGGTCTCATTGAATCCATCACCACCCTGCTGTATACTTGTTGTAATTAACCTCTGTACTTTGATTAGCAATAGCTTACAAGTTTCTGTTTTTTTAGGCGCATTCTGAATCCCTAATATGATGTGCAGTGTGAGCCTAATGCAGCATTAGAACTTCATTTGGGTGTGGAACAAATTGTAAGAACTTTTTCGTTTTTATCTGATATTTACAGCTCGGTTGTAGGGGCAAATGTGCTTTCTGAATCAGCATCCAAAAGAAATTTGGGAGAGAAATCAAATATAACTTAGTAGGTGAACCCGAAGCTCCAACAGACTGATTACAATAACCAAATCAATAGAAAAGGGTCAGGGAATACACTAAACAACAAGAAGATCGAGTCACTAAACTTAGGCAGAAGCACAATGCTATGTGATTCTTAAAAATAAAAGGTGATTCCATATGGCTCAAAGATAACTTCGTAGTGGAAATGGAGCTCCAACAGATCGATTGCAACAACCAAATTGAAATACAAGGGTTATGGAATTCACTAAATGACTAAAAGAATCACTAAACTCAGCCAGAAGCACAACACTGTGATTTTAATGGTAATTCCATAAGGTTATAGGTTACATTTATACAGCTGTAATGGCTCAAGGATACAGATACTCCACTTTAAGACTTTATAAATAAAATCTTAGCACCTTATAGAACTAATCTTTGGAATCACACAACCTTATTTTCTAGTGACCATTCTTTGACTTGATCTTATGACTATTCAACCACTAGTCTGTTAACCTATTTTTGAGGTTCAAGTACTATTTGAGAACCTATCACTGTTTGGATGATGTCTACGTCAAAAAAATAGTCCACATTTTATTTCCTAAAGGGAAAATGAAGCCTTTCTTAATGCAGATACACGATTACAAATAACTCCAATTTAGATGAACTTAATTTATACCTTCAAATGACATGCAAAACCAAAATGAAATGATTTTCATTCATGATTCAATGCAGTTTGCAGCAGCATAAGAAGCCCCTTAAAAAAATATCAAGCTTCTACTAATTTAAGAATCTTGAAATAAAAAAGAAAAATCAGATATATAAGCCAATAACTTAATATTAGATAGTTAGGAATGTCTTCTATATTAGGTATGGATGGAGTATACCTCTATGTTATCTTTGTTATTGTTGCGACTAAACCCACAAACCAAAGAGAAAAACGAAATAGACAGGAAACACAAACACACAGAAATACAATGATATACGTGGTTTGGCTTATAGCCTACATCCACGGGCGAAGACGGCAAGAAATTTCACTATCAATCAAGGAGATTACAAGGAAATCAAGCTCTCAAACCCTAAGCCCCAAATACACCCTTTTGCCCCTTTCTCTCTTTGTCAAAATCAGGATCCGTTTTAGAAAACTCTTTCGATCGGTGGACGCGTGGCTTGATCACCAGTACTTCTCTAAGACATTAGTAGCATCTAGAACACCAGGTAGAATTCGAGCCACACTCAACAGTTATCATATTAGGAATGAGAAGAATCCACTAGACTACTACCTTTATTCATTTGTAAGAAATTGAATTTCATAATAATGTAATATGAGCATTTATAGCGCAACTATAAATCACCTACAATGCCAATGATATAGCCTGATGGGTATCACTAATTGGCATATTCAAACAATAGACAATATAGACCTGAGAAATGTAAACTTCTCAAGTATATAGGATAAAATGGAATCATCAGAGTGAGAATTATATATACTATTCTTAATAGTATAATTATCCAAGTACATTATCAATCAAATCTAATTTTGTGCATTTATTTATGAACCTACATGTAGGCTTAGAGTCAATTAATCCCATGAATGAAATATCATCTTCCTACCATATATCATCCGTGCATGTGACACCATATAATTAAAATTCTCAATCCCAACCCTAGTTATATTTTAGTCCTACTAGTATTAGATAATTAGATCACCTACATGTAATCTCATCATATCCTGACATCATTCTAAGTTACCTAAGGACACCATATCTCATCTCAGGAAATAATAAATGCTCCACTCCATCTCTTCCATCTCTTAAAACAAACATGAAAAATTACTAACAAATTTTGTGTGATTACGCTTTCTCTAGTTAGGATAACCTTAAGCATTACATGTTGACCGCCTTGTTTTTGTAGTGAGAAAAATTATTTTTGGCTTCAAATTCTTGGAGGTGACTGAAAAACAACCTAGTTTGGGACATGAGAAGGGATGCAATAACAGGATGGCCCAGTGATCCACATGGTTGATTAGAGAACAAATTTTGGCCTTGGATATTGTTGCACCTACAATGCTTATTCCATTGTTTACAAGGCTGGTTACAAATTTCAGCAAAGAACATGTTGGATTGAACTTCACCCTCTGTAAAGGGATCATCTAAATCAATTGAGTTATTGTGTCATCAGCAAGAAGTGAAGAAGCAAAGAACAATAGTTAAGGAAAAAAGGAAATAAAATCATAACAGAATACCTATGGTTTAAGTCAGAATCGAAACACAAGATCGAGTTGACATGCTAGAAATGTCAAGAATTGATCTGCTCTGAAACCCGGTGGCAATTGAGTTTTCTGAAGAAATGAAGAAACCTATTAGGGTTACAACACGAGAACATATATTAATGAATTGTGACATGTAATAATATTGCCTTTTTGGGCACACACTATTCATTATTCCCCCTTTCTTGGCGAGATACTATTGGAAGCTCAACAAATCAAAATGTAAGAAGGCTTTATGGTTTTCTAAACTAAAGAAGTCAAAGAGTTTTTTGTTTTTACTAACTGTTATAGTTAATAAGGGCCTTTGAAATCCTAAATTGATGTGTCTTTTATGTTCTCTACTGAAGCCTTAACTTAGAGGAGTGTTTTTTTTTTTTTTTAATTGTAATAAAGAAGGAGAGGAAAGGTCTTGTAAGTTACACTTTGTATGCCTATATATATATATATATATAGAGAGAGAGAGAGAGGCTTTGTAAGGTGTTTTTAAGCAAGTAAAAAGTGCAAGAGAAAGTGAAGAAGAATTCCTCCACTCTCCTCTGGTCTTGTCTCTTAGTAGTAGAGAGAAAGAGAGGTGACTAGTATGTAAACTAGCTCTTCTACAGATGGTTCTAGACCAACTTGTGTTAGAGATGATTTAGAGAGAGAACCACAGAACATAGGAGTCTTGCAAAGGCCATGACCTCCACTCCGACCCCTCTTTAACCCCAATCCTAACTCATCCCCATTAAAGCTGCACATCAAGCATTACAAGGCTCCTCCAAAAAAAAAAAAAATCTAACCCTAACCCTAGTTTTTCTCCAAATTCTCTACCCAAAATTGAAGCCACCAATGACGATGATAAAATCTATGGTGAAGATTTTGAAATGGAAGATTATATCAAGCCTGTCTCCTTTCAAATTTCACCGCATATGGACTGAATCCGACATAATTTGATTCCTCTAAGGTCTTCTCGATTACTCGGCAGGGGGTCTTATCTTCCCTCGAGACCATCTCTTCTACGATTGCTCCTCTAAGTCCATGCACAACCCTATACCAAGTCATAGCTATTAGAGAATCTTCGCCGCCTAGGGAAGAAGTTTAGTGTGGAAGAAGAGGGTATTTTAGTGTTCTAAGAAATTTATATATATTAATATTATATCTATTAAACACAAAAGATGTGTCTTATCCACGTCAATGACTGGATAAAATAGGCACATAAAGCACAGTAGTAAATTATTTGGAAACTTTTATGGTGGGCTCCATCAGACAACTAGAGGAGGAAAATTTAGGCTGTGAGTCAGCATCAAAATTATTGTTACCATAAAGAAAATAAATGTTATGTCTAGGACACCAGGGGACGTCATATGAAATAAAATGGTTGGGTTATGCAATTTTTACATCCCTTAGTGTCCTAGACAGGACATTGGCTCCCTATTGCAAAGCCTAAATGGTAAGTGCCCATATTACCGAAAAAAAAAAAAAAAAGATAAGTGCCCAAATTAAAGAGAGGGAGCTTCTATTACCACTGCACTTTTTTCGAAGTCTACCTCACTTAAAACTTCATTTTTTGCTTTCCCAAAATGCCCCAATGTAGAAAGTCTATTTTAATATTTTGAAAAAAAAAACAAACGCAATCCAATTTCTAAATCCACCTCACTCTCTCCCTCCAAAACCAGAGTTATGTTCCCTCCACCTCATTCTCTCCCAACACACTTCCATTTCTTCTAGGTATTCTTCCCAAATCCTTCCTCCCAACACCTCATTTTCAATGTCTTAGCGTTTACAAGAGAGAACTAAAGCAATGGAGTAGAATGGAAGTGAACTGGAAGGAGAAGGAAGCCCCTAGGTATGTTTTTATTTTATTTTTTTTTTTGAGTTTTCGCGTCCTGTTCGAAAACACAAGGGCTACTATTCGGCTAGTCTAGCCGAGCCTCCCTTGTGCTGCTCGGACTGGTGTTACAACATTAAAAATTGTAAAAAAAAATAAAATTAATTAAAATTTTTTTTTGTCTATTAATAAATATTTTACATATTAAATATTAAATATTGTGATTGCAGCCCACCCAGTGTAGCCAAACTTATGATAAATGGTCATAAATTATAATTATGAGTTCATCACATACAAGGTAAAAATAAGTCCATAGTATACGCTAAAAATCAATCCTTAGTATACACTAATGTTATTAGATCAATTGACCATTGTGTTCTTTCTCTCTTTTGCAAATATTCACTAGTCGGGTGGCGTTAATTAAGTGGGCAACAGATGTTGCAAAGAAGAATGGATTTGTGATTACCATTTTAAACTCAGATTCAGGTGGTGCTATGAAAAAAATAAGTTTAACCCTCGAATGTGAGAGGAGTGGACGGTATAGAGAAGATGAGAGGTCTAAAAATGTTTGTGTGGGTGCGAATGTTAGGGGGATAGGTACAAAAAATGTAAATGTCCATTCCGATTTAAGGGCAAGAAGTTGCCCAACAATGATGATTGGATGTTGGAAGTTGTATGCGGTGTGCATAACCACCCGACTACAGATCATCTAGAGTCTCACTCCTATGTTAGTAGATTGTTCGAAGAGTACTCGTTATTATAGGACATTTACAAGAATAACATGTGACCAAAAGACATTTTGGTCACTATGAAGAAAAAATATCCCCTCAATACAACGACAATGAAGATAGTCTACAATGTACAACACAAATATAAGCTGGAAGAAAATGGTAGAAGATCCCAGATGCAACAATTATTAGCATTATTGGCTGAACATTAGTACATTGAGTGGCACTGCACTAATGAGGATAGTGAGGTTGTCTTCGACTTATTTTGGGCAGACTCAAATAGTTTGGATTTATTACATGCATTCCCATATGTGTTGCTCATGGATTACACGTATAAAGTGAATAAATATCGGATGCCCCTCTTAAAAATTGTTGGGTTGACATCTACTGATAAGACTTTCTTTATGGCGTTTGTGTTTCTACAACATGAGAGGGGGTATAACTTTAATTGAGCTCTGGATGTCTTGCATGGTATTATGGATGATAGTGTCTTACCCCATGTCATTGTGACAGATAGGGACTTGGCCCTAATGAATGCTATCTCACAAGTGTTTCTCACTTCCACACATTTGTTGTGTAGGTGGCACATCAATAAGAATGTGCTTACAAAGTGTAAAAAGTTATTTTCGATAAAAGAGGTGTGAGATTTGTTCATGACTTATTGGAATCTAGTGGTGGTGTCACCAACATAAGAGGATTACTACAACCACATAACACTATTGGAGAAATAGTTTAGTGTATATCCAGACGCACTTCACTACATGAGGAATAGTTGGCTGGATACTGATAGGGATAGATTTGTTGCAGCCTGGACGAACCAAGTTATGCATCTGGGGGCCACAATGATGAATATGTATGGTTGTATTTTTTTTATAATTATAATTATTCCTCATTGGTTGGTACTTAACTAGTTGTTCTTTATACTGTCCGTAGGGTTGAGAGTGTTCATGCCAAGTTAAAGAACAGTTGTGATCTAGTTAGGAAAATTTTGAGTCCTCTAGGTCAAACGTACACAACATGATCCTGTTACAACATCCAATTATTAAGGCATCATTCGATAAATCAAAGATGGTCATCCAACATAGTTTTAGGCCGTCAATGTTTAGGGAGCTTCGTGGAAACGTCTCCATCACTGCACTTGAGAAGATACTTGATGAGACCAAATGGGTTGATTTTATTGGGATTGACTCTGTTGCATGTAGATGTCAGCTTAGATACAGCCACAGCCTACCATGTGCCCACGAAATTACTAACTATAGTAGGTGTGAGCCTTGATTTTCACACAATCGATAAATCCCTTTTGAAAAGAGACTTATCTATCATAGGAAATATCCCACGTGATTTGAAGTCGCCACCAGTCTTTTTAATGATGTGACTGAACATCGGTTTTGAAAACAAACGAATTTAAGTTCTGAAAATGGTTTGAAATGTCTGACTCCACACTTAAACTGGTCAACTTCTTAAAGATTCTAAGGTAAGTTGTTCGTTTATGAGTTGGGGAAGGTGTTAAGCACCCCACCTCATCCGCTTTCATGGTTACTTACTTTAAACCTTTTATAGTCTAATTGTCAACTGAATTTATAATCTAATCATCCCACCTATTATTTTTATGTCATTTTATTGATATTTAATAGGGAATCCACGTGCCATTTCTGTCGAAATTTCGGCAGCATAACGACTGTAATATGGACCCCTTGGAGATGAATAGTGATCCCCATGTCACTTTTTAATAACCTGATAGTCAACAGTTTTTTTTATAAAAAAAAACACTTCAAATATATCATACATCCACCACATATCATCATTGTCCACCCGACAGCTCCGTATCCATCCACTATTTACATTCATCACACACACACACATATATATACAATTTAGATAAAATGAATTAAGTTATCTAAATATAATACATAACCTAAAGTCCCCAAGTATCAAGCATAAAGTCACTAATCAAATGACCTAATTATTCTAAGTAGATTGATATACCATTTACCCTTTTGCATAAAGCTTCACAACTAGAACAACTACACCACCACCCTATAACTATGGTCTCTGAATATTTTCTGCACATAAAATGGCTTATAAGTAGTGTAACCATGTACTCGGCATACTATTAAATGAAAATAAATCACAGAGCTTAAGTTAGGAAACATGCATTTTGATCGCTTTTCACGTGATCAAAAAGACCATGAGAGATTAGTTCACAATAGTTATCATTTGTTTGTATAAGCACAAAGAAGAATTATACCACACAAAAAGAAAAAGAATGCAAATGATCAAAATATTGACAAATTACATTTCAATTTAAACTAAAAATAATGTGGACTTTTATAATGTTATTGGGAAAGAGACCAAAATAAGAATCATGTGTGAATTCAGCACAAGAGATGTAAATGACCATGGATGCTTGGGACAACATGTGTGGGTGCCAAAAAAAGTAAACACCACCACTACCAATAGGAACACTTTTTACACCTGAAGTATTTCGAAAGAGCTACAGCCCCATATTCGCTAAACCAAAACTGTTTAGCAAGATGTCTTATCGGATTCCAAATTCAACCTATACTTACTAACTTTATCACAATAGACAAGCCAACACTATGGACACTTTGGCTTAGTGAACCCATCTTGCTTTCAACCCAAAAATTCACTCCATGCAAGGCCCTCCAAAGTCGGTTGGCTAGTTGGAGAATAAACCCATGGTAAATACAAGACTTCAAATCTGAGGTGTTTTATTTTTCTAAACTTAGGCTAAGTTGACAATCAAGCTGCTCATCAACTAGGGCACTTCTAATATTTAAGGCTCACCAAATCCTACCCTAGGGTAATTGCTTGATTGCCAAACAGTCCTACAACCTTCTTAACAGCTCAATATGTTGTCTTTCTGTTACTCAAAATTAGAGAATAATCAAATTCATCAAAGTTGTAATGGCATAGACCGATTTGGATAAGTGGACCAGCTCTAACAACTAAAATGGGAGTAAAATTTCCCCAGGAATCTCTATCACATTCAATTCCAAGTATTACTTCACTTAGATTTTCAATTTCAGCATACATACAAATCCTTCGAAATGATGTAATTTGCCTAATAGCTTTATAAAGTGTATCAGAAAACCAAACTGAGTAATTAAAAGAAACTCAAGCCAGTCATACAAAGGTATTAAGCACACTAAATGATTTACATATCCACAACATTCATGAATCTGAATACATTGTTATCCAAACATACGAAACAACAATAGAACAACAAAGAATTAATAATTTAGCTAAGAAAATGCTTCCAATGGTCCTAGTTCTGGAACTTAAGAAAGGTGTATACCTAATACTATGCAAGATGGTTTACACATACATCAATCAGAAAATTACATTAAAAAGAATTTAAAAATAATAATAATACTAACTAGGGTTAAGAAGATGAGAAGAAACTATCCTATTTATTGAAATTAGAAAAAGAGTATCAAACATAACAAATCAATTTCTCCCATAACATAATTTTAAAAAAAAATAAAAATAGGGGGGCAGATTTAATGAAAGCACAACAAAGAACGACTAAAGATTAAGAATATCGTTGATTACAGGTCAGGTTTTAAAAAGGAACCTACAAACCCATATCAAAGACAAATATCTACTAGTAAGGATGCAATTTGAACTATCAAACCACTAATCTAAACCAGTCAACGACTACACTATTCCAGAACATAAATATCCAACTATGTCTGTATGAATTGTCCTTCAACCACATTAAGAAATAAATAAATGAAACACAGCCCTATACCTTAAACATACAATATCAAGGAACCTTGCCCAACAAAAGGGACACATTATCAACACTTTTAGATTTTGCTTAGCAAAAAAAAAAAAAAGACCAAAAGGAAAGGAAAGGCAAGAAAAAAAAATCTTTTGGATTAGTCAATATTAATGTCTGCCCAAATCAAGTGTAGCAGTATCACTATGAAAACCATGAAAGAAAATTCTCAAATAGAAACAAATAATTAAATAGCTAAACCAGTAGTAATGTAAGCAAAAGAAAACAAGACAACTAACACATGGAATTGAAGATGTAAGAGAAAGATTTTGCCTTCCTAATGTAGCACACTTGCATGGGGACCCTTCTTTTGTCTTGACAGCTAGGCAGAGCATCAAGAGTGGTTAGCATCAAAGGTAGGAGAAGGGGAGTCACCAGTTTGGAATGTCATCTCTAGAGGGAGTGATTGAAGCCAATGGAGGTTTTCTCTCTCCAAAAGCTCTCTTTCGTGGGACAGAAAGGGAGAGATGTGAAGAAGATGGAGATCTCCCATTTTTGGCTTAGGGTTGGGAAAACATGGGTCTTCTTCATGGTTTGTTTTTTTGTTTTTGGCCAAGCTCCCTCCCTCTTTTTCATCGATTGTGGGGGGTTTTATAGAGGGAAAATGAAGGAAGTTGGGGTTATAGGGTATGGAGGAAAACATGGAAGGTATGGGTCGAACAGATAGGGGTAGGGTGCAGATGAGAGACAGGGCGAGAGGAAGATGGGGGCACAAAGCATGGGAGAGAGTCAGGGAATTAAAGAGGTGGGGATCCGAGATTAAGGGGTTTGGTGGGTAAAGAGCTTAGCGGGAGGGTAGGTGAGAGGTGGGCGATGAGGGTTACAGGCGATGGGAGGGAGGGGTGAAGTGAGGATGTCAGAGAGATAGGAGATTGGGGGTGTTGACGAGAGGAAAGAAATCTGGAGAAAGAGAGAGAGAGAAGTAGAGAGAGAATGAGAGAGGCAGAGCGCTAGGGAGAAAGAGAGAAAGGGGAACAGGGAGAGAGATGAGAGGGTAGAAGTCAGGGAGAGAGAGAGAGAGAGAGAGAGAGAGAGAGAGAGAGAGAGAGAGAAGTTACCTGGGTTGTCAGGGACGTCGGCCAGGAAAAAAACAAGAGAGAGAGAGAGATGGGGGGTGAGTTTCCCCTTTGCTCGCATTGTTGGCTAGCCTGAAGGAAGGAAGGAAGAAAAAAAAAAGGGAAGGGAAGAATAAAAAAAAAGAAACAAAGAAAAAGAAAAAGAAGAAAATAAGGAAAAAGAAAATAAAAGGAAATGAAAGGGAGAAAAAGATAAAGAGAGAAAAGAAAAGGAGGAAGAAAAGAAAAGATAAGAAAAGAAAGGAGAAAAAATAAAAACAAAAAAAGGTAAAAATAAAATGAAATAAAAGAAATTAGGTGTAAAGTACATACATAATATATATATATTTAAATATATATAAAAAATATTATTTTTTTATAATAATAAAAAATAATAATGGATATGGTAACTGGACCAAATGAAGTAGAGGAGGGGTTAGGGGCTCGACTTGTAGGGGTTGGCTAGATTGGTTCTTGGTGGATTGGGAAAATGGGTGAGGACTGCTCTACTTGTCTATTGACTCAAAGAGAAGCATCAAAATTAAGAGTTGCGCCAAAATTAGGTGCTTACAGGACTCTAGTTTGCTTTCCCATTTGACAACCTTTGTATAATGGGCTATCAATTCTACCTAACTTGGGAAGGTCCTTGACTATTCCCTTTTTGCTAAGCATTGCAAGATCCCTGAAGTTGAGATGGTCTAATCTTTGATACCAAAGATTGTTCTCATCCTTTTGGGATATGAGACAAGTGTTCCCTTCTTGAGGATGGGGTTCAATGACATAGCAGTTGTCACTTGTTCTTACTCCTTTGGCTAGGATGTTACCTTCTTTGTGATCCTTGATCACACATCAATCTTTACTGAATTGAACTCTATAACCTTTATCACAAATTTGGTTTATGCTTATTTAGTTGTGTTTGAGGCCTTGCACATAGAGAGTTTTGGTGAGTCGTGAAATGTTAGGGTCATTATGGTTCCTACCCCAAACATTTTGGCTCTGTTTCCATTACCAAATGTAACATATCCACCTTGAGTTTCCTTAAGTTAGACAAATAGTTCACTCTCATCAGATATGTGCCTTGAGTACCCACTATCAAGATATCATCTTGATGAGCTCCCTGCTCTTAGTGTGGTTTAAATGACCACACACTTTAGGTCATCCTCTTTTACCCATACTCTCTTAACCTTAGTAGGTTTAGAGGTTTGTCTTTTGGCAATTCTTTGTTGTTGGGCCAATTCCTTCTTTTAAAGGTTACTATTTCAATTTTTTGAAAATAGTTTCTTTTGTTGACATTCTTCCCACTTTGCATTTTTCTAGATTGCATTCTTTGGAATTTGATATCATTGACCATCTTTCTACAATCCATCTTGAAATTCCCTTTCAAGCTACAATAGTAGCAATAGAATTAAGGTGTTTTAGGAGTATAGGATTGTGTTAACTTACTTCTAGATGATTCATTGTAGGACGATTATTGGGTTCTTCTATGTTGTTTAGTTTGGTTAGATTGTCTTTTTCCATCCTAGAAGTGGAGGCATTCCTTTGGAATCCTCTTGATGTAGAAGCCTTATTGGCTTAAAACTTATTCCATGATTCCTTAGCATAGGAATAATGTTTGATCTTTCCTTGGAATCATCTAGAGGAAGAGGGTTGGTTGGTTTAAGGTTTACTTCCAACCACTTAGGCATAGGATCGAGATTGGGTTTACATGAATCTCTCCCAAGCTCCACCTTGATTCATGGGAGCTTTTCCTTTGAGTGAGGTAATCGGTCTCTTCTCAACCTTTTTGACCTTTGATAAGGTCTTTATGGCTCCACTTTCTCCATTCCCTTAGAGGATGGTAGTGATGGCTGAGTACTCCCTTTGGCTTTAACAAAGCCTTTTTTAGGTCTTTGAGTTGAGGAATATGCATTAACATCGGAGTTGTAGCCTAGACTAGTCATCTCCCTATACTCCTTACCCATTGTAAGCATTTTCTCAAACTTTTCATTCCCTTAGGTAAGCATTGAGATATTCTTCCTCTTATCTTCTTCAAGTTCCTCGATATGTTTAAGGTAATCAAGGGACTTTCTTGTGAGTTAAGCACAAGTCAAGTTCAAGGCTTTGTTCCTGTCAGCACCCAAATTTTGACATAAGGACAGCATAACAACATCTAGGCATCAAGACTCTAAGCACCCTTGGCTTAGGAAGAATAAGCCTGGACTTTAGGAGGTTAGGCATTCCCAAAGAAGTATTTCCAGATACTTCATTCATAATAAACTAGTCAAAACACCTTATTATAGCCTAAAGTGCACTATTTCAAGACAAATCCTAATCTCTAACAAAAGCATCAATAGGACTTTGAGGGTCCACATTCAAGAACCCATTCATGTTGTTTGTAATTTTTCTGACCTCCATAAGCCTTTCATCAATAAAGCATCATAGGTGGAAAAATTACTATTTTGCTCTTTTTCCTTCAAAGGCCCAGAACCCACTATCTATTCTTCAGATCATTGAATTTCTCTCGTCTATATAAGCCATCCTACCGTGAAGCATCATAGAAAAAGAGCACTCATTTGCACATTTTTTTGACTTGCTGGTAAAAAATTATCGTTTTACCATTTTTACCTCTAAGAATTCACCTCTCGACCCTCAAAGGACCCCTGAAACCTCTCACATTGTCAAAATGGTGTAATTCTAGACTCTATGCACTCCTGCTTCTCCCAACTTTAAGAAACTCATTACAGAGTCGACCCTCATCAACTTAGGTTAACCCCGACATGAAAAAGACCCCTGGAAAAGCTCTCAGAAACTCATCTGATCTCTGAATTTTGAAAGATCAATGGTCATACCCTGCCCTTGACCTCGGCTTTAAATCTTCAGGTATAAGAAAAGAACTTCGATGTCTCAAATCTGAGCGAAATCTCAAATCTTCCTTAAAGGATAAAAAAATGGTTATAATCCCATTTCACTCATATGAAGCCAGCGTGTTCCCCGGTCGTCCGAATCATGATTAGTTGGCGTCCATCTCTCTGGAATCACGAAACCTTTAAAAACTATCTAAGGGACATGAGATTTTATGTAACTTATCCGAGTAGATTCCCTCAATTACTTTAAAAAGGAATAACAATTTCGTACCGAGAATTGAGTGATCAACCGACTCTTAGGAGTTCACCCAAACTCATAAATTCAATCTATTAGTGGTCACATCTTCATAATTCCAATACCTTCAAAGCATCAAAATTTCACTAGATTATGAGATCCCCATGTTTTGTACCATCACTTTATGCTCAAGACAGAACAAGTCACCTTATCTGTATTTGACACATGGAATGCCCTCAAAGATTCTCCCAAACTCAGAATGGGGAAATGTCAGGCTCATTTGTTGGGTCTCTACCTTATCTTCGAAAGACCATTTCGCAAGCAGGCGACTATAGAATCTCTATCTTGACAAATGACTCCACTTTGTGATTTTCCCGACAACTGCCCAAGAATCTGATGATCAATCTGTCAGTTTTTGTAGTCTTGATATTCCCTAAGCTTCAATTCCCCCAAGTTTTCTCCACATCGGAGATCTATAGAAAAACCAACAACAATCCCTATCCAAAATTCCTCAGTCGCTCAAAAGTGGTTTTTGGCGTAGTTTTCAGCTCGGGTATCGTCATGGTCAAAAGCTATGGTTTACCTAAATCAAGGGTCATCTTTACTAGACAATTTCTAAGATCAATTTTACATCATTGCCTTTCCAAAATGCATCCGTAAGCTTTTCAGGACAGAAAAACCCCAATTTTACCCCCTTACCCTTATTGTAATTTGGTTTCGACTAGGCTATTGCGATCGGAGCGTCCAGTACTTCAAAACCAGACACTGAGTTCACCCAATTTCGAGCCCAAGAGCCATAGAAAATGGTCACACAGTAAAAATAAAGAAATGTAAAAAAGTAATCATTACACTTTAATAAGTTAAAACCTTAGTTCATCTAACCCACTATTTGTAATTAAAGATATTCACAACTTAAGGAAAAATTGCCAACCTTTGGATGAGCATCTCCTCTAGTGCACCCTCACCCCTCACCCTTAGATCTAGGATCTGAATTTCACATCCCCAAGGTTCCACTCATGACCCTCCAAATAGTACCTTGATGCCCCACCCTTGATTCTTGTAACTAACCTACACCTATCAAATGACATCTAACCTGCCCTTCTTTATACACCTAACCAATGCATGTAAACTAACCCTCTCTCATCCTCACCCTCCATGTGGCTAGCCCAAGTCAATCCTAACCATCCATCTTTGCAAGACACTTAGACACTTGTCTACCCTTTAGCACAAATGTCACCCATGCATCTCATGTTGAATGTGAGCCCTTCACTTCACTTTTGCTAAGCTCATCTCCACCCTCCACCTAGCAACCCTTAGGATTAATCCCAACCATTCATGAAGTATAATTGGGGCTATAAATGTGATACCTAGGGTTGGCTGAAAAAAAACCTTAATTCTAAGAGGAAAAGATGAAGAAGGTGATTTAACAAAACTTGCATCAACCCTAGGCAAGGTAAGCCTAAACCCTAGTCCAATTCATTCCACCTTGCTCAATACATCTCAATTAGTTGTTGTCATGTTGTCAATTTTATGTTAGAATCCTATTCTAAGTCGGGTTACATAGTAGAGATTCAATAGTCTCTACTTGCTTCTATTTTTGACATGTTATCATTTTGAATTTATTGTGATTTTTGTAGAAGGCTGATTGAGCCTAAATTTTAATGTGTTAGGCTAGACATATATGTCATATTGTGTATTTAATTTCATGAATTTATGACCTGTGGAAGGCCTCGAGATGGCCCTCCAAACAAACTTAAAAAACAGGGTCTTTTGAGACCTAGTTTTGGTAAACATTTGTTGATTTTAATTATAATTTTTTGTGCATAATTTGAAGCTCAAATTTTTATATGTTGTTCATGTGTATCTCCCCTATTATCATGCTTAATTTTATAATTTTTACAAAACTTTAAGGGCAACAAAATCGAGAAATCCAGTTATTGGATTTTCTTCTAGTACCTAACGCCTGTTTTTAAGAGAATTAAAAACAAGCGTTGAAAAAATAGGCGTAAGAAGAATAAATAGGCATTGGGATTTGGGACCCACCCCAAGGAGCCCTAATTATTCTCTTGACATGTCCCAAGGCTAATATACCCTTTGGGAGTTATTCTTGTGCATGAGCACCTTTGTGGGCCCTCATTTCTATCCCAACGCCTGTTTGTTAAAAAATAGGCGTTGGATGGAAATTCAGGCGTTGGAACGACTTTCAGGCATTAAGTCTGGGGCTTAAAGATCAGTCATTTTCGAAAATCCTCCGAGTGTGAGTCACCCCTAGGACATGTGTCAAGACCCAGGAGAGGTCCCACCCCTCTAGGCCCCATTATGGTGGCCCAAGAATCCATTTAGCTGCTGTTTCAAAATCCAATGCCTGTTTATTCTCTGAATTAAATTCAGGCATTTAACAAACATGCGTTAGACAAAAAAAAAGGTATTAGGCCTGCGACAGATGAATGTGAGGCCCACTTTGGGAGATCACATCTTTACAGGACTTGTACTTAGGGCCTTTAGGGTTACGTAATGTGACCCTAAGAGATATTCCCTTCCTCAAACCACAGATCCCATATTGCTAGGACCCACCAAATCGTCCCAAAATATTGTACAAAGGTGATATTTTCCAACGCCTATTTTTCACCTTGAATTAAATTCAGTTGTTGGAAAAATAGGCGTTGAGGTGATAAACAGGCGTTAGGCCTATAAACCAGAAAAATTCACCTTTTTCTCTTTTCTCCCTTTTCTCTTAAGG
>JAOXJP010275784.1:0-19846 GCA_025762735.1 Platanus orientalis
CCTTTCCTCTATTCTCTGTAAAATGATATAGAACTAGTGTAAATTAGATTAAATATGAAGATCTAGGAAGAAAATGAGCTAACCTTAAAGATTTCTAAAGTTGGGAGTAAAGCTTATTCAATTAGGGAAAAGCCTCCTTCTCTTAGCTAAAGAACTTCCCTAATCCTCTCTAAGCCTTTCTCTCTTTGTTATAATGAAACAAAATAATATAAATGATGTTTAAATAGGGTTTGAGTTATCCTAAACAAGTTCCCACATGTGTGGGGGTAAAATGGAAGCAAATCACATCATAAAAATGGTAAAAATCATAATTTTCAGGATTTTCAACATTTCTAGACGTAACATGATCGATCACGGGATTTATAATCGATCACAAGTCATGATCGATCATGAACATTGTGATCTATCATGGATTTTATGTCTTGACACTATTCATGAACGATCATGGGGTTTGTAATCGATTATGGGCACTACCCGAGAGGTGTGCCCCTTGTGCTTGATTGATCATGACTTAGATCACGGATTTCTAACAATAAAATGGCCATAACTTTCTCTAGAAAAATATTTTTTATGAATCGTTTGTTGGGTTAGAAACTAGACTCAAATATATTTCCAATGATATATTTATTGATTCCTAATTCACTTTGGAGTTGTGTCAGTGGGCTCGGGAAGGCACCCTAAATACATAAGCCTATCAGCACAGATACATCGTGGTAAAATGAGCATAACTTCTTCTAGGAGACTTGTAATTGCACACTGTTTTTTTTTTTTTGTTGGAAAGTACACTCCTAAAAATTTATTTTAAGGTATTGCATGACCTAAATTTTTCTCAGAATTAGTGTTAGTGGCCCACAAAGTTATACCAAATGCTAAATTAAGGTAACTTTCAAACTTACAAATTTGAGGCCCAACTTAGGTCTTACACTTCTAAATTGGTCCAAAGGATTCTTAAACCACTTTATGATATATCTAAACATGTAAAATGACAATTTTACCCTTATAAAAGTAAAATTACATTTTTACCCTCATATAAAAAAATACATGTCGTTACACTCAATGCTTGAATTTTGCACTAAATTAAATTCAGGTATTTAATAACCAGGTGTTAGGTTAAAATTCAAGTGTCAAGCCTAAAACAAAAAAAAAAAAAATCTTTTCTCTTTTCTCCCCTTTGTGTTAGGGTTAATTCCAACCCTAAAGATTAGTTAATAAGCACTTTGGAGGGGTCCAACATCTCTCTAAAATTCACAATCATGAGGAACTCTACGGTTAATTAAATAATTTAACATAAAGAATAGTTTTTGAATTTTCTATAAACCAATGCCTGATTTTTTCCTAAATTAAATTCAAGCATTGAAAATCCAGACGTTGGAGGTAAATTCAAGCATTAAGCTTGAGAAAATTATAGAAACCAGCATCTTCCACATTTCACAAGCATGGACTTTAACATAATTCAAAACATGTATGAATGAGAGAAACTGCCCTAAAAAGGCAGGTATTTAGGATGCCTAACACCTTCTCCAAATGTAACTAAACAACTTACCCTTAATCTCAAGGACTCATACCAATTTTAGGAGTTAAACCCCTAGACCTACGGGTTTAGACTTCTCATCTTCCCCCGAAGAGAAGAATCGATGTCCAACTCCATCGATTAACCCCGAGTTAGTAGCGACTCCAAGAAAGTTCTAACCCTCCCGTAAAAGGGTTAGCAACCTTTACGCACTGGAATCACACGCCCAAGAGTGGGCCCTAAAACCACGGGCGGGCGGGGGAATCCGAACCCCCTGGACCCCGATGTCCATAGGATAGCGACTCTGCTAGAAACTGTTTAAACTCTACATGTACATGTCTTGAATTATGTTAAATACATGATTTTCATTGTTTATATTTATGCCTACATTACTCAAATGCCTACATTATTCACATGTCTACATTACTTTGGATTAAACTTAGGTCACTCCATTAGTTAGTTAGGATAATATTCCATCTTCAACACTTATTCAAAATTGACATGATTAGATAGAGAACATGCTCACTTTAGTTTTAGGACAGCTTGAATTAGTTAGTAGGACTAAATTCACCCTTGAATAACTTTCATGAATATATCTCTATTATTTTTCATATTTTACACAAAATGAGTATGAGGACACGACATCACACCAATACATCACTCTCATTTACCCTCTTTAGGTCATTACCCACCAATGGGCCGACATTGGATCACCACATAGGATGGGAATAATGTCTATGCAGTGGCTGCTACATCAATGCGGCCAATCCGAGTTACCCAAGCCAGTTATCATCCCATGATCTGATCTTTTTAGAGGTGTTTAGACCGGTACACTTATCT
This sequence comes from Platanus orientalis, assembly GCA_025762735.1. Classification (NCBI taxonomy): domain Eukaryota; kingdom Viridiplantae; phylum Streptophyta; class Magnoliopsida; order Proteales; family Platanaceae; genus Platanus; species Platanus orientalis. Next base: position 2,351 of record JAOXJP010275784.1, read on the forward strand.
TTTAGAATCTCAAAGAAGCATGCATATATAGTCATTTTCATATTAGAGTTACTTAGGTTACACTCAATAGTCTAGAGATCTATCTTTAGGAATTGATTTTCCTAACCCTTATTGTGTGCTTACATGATTGATTAAAAGAACTAGGAATTCATGTCCGATTTAAAATATAAAAAAAACTAGTCCAAACTTACTTTTTTTGATAACGTAGACCATATTTTACTTTCTTATCTAAGTTTAGATACATCTCACCCCTTTTGCCTAATATACATAATGCAAAGGTATAAACATCCCACAAATGAAATGAATTGCAAACCATTCCATAAAAGAAAAATAAATGACCACATCCAAGTCATTTGAAGTTAAAATAAATAAAAGTACATAACCAAGAAAATAATGTTTGAATCTATCCCTCTCAAAGATAAAAAGAAGAGCGATCTATCATGATCAATCATCGGAGCCACTATCCACCTCCTCCACTTTTTTCTTTATCCCCATATGCTTCCTCTTCTTGGAGTATGAGTGGCCTACTCCAAAGTAGATTGCGTCATTGCCAAGGGGCACAACAGTGCCATCTCCCAATCTAATCCCAAATGAACTCTCGTCTACCTGTAGAGGAGCCAAGTCTACAATGTCAGTGACCACCAAGTCTATGTGCACCTCAAGCTCAACCTCAACAAATGTAGAGGGCATCTCAATGTCTCCCTCATCACCAGCTTCATCCCCAAGAATGGGGATCTACTTCAATAACTGCAAAACAATTCAAAGGAAATGTTAAAACAAAGCAAAGAATCATTAAAGGGAATATTGCTTAAAAGAGAACTAATTTTCTTTGTTTTTTTACCTCCTCAACCTCCTTCTTATGCCCTTCCTTCAGGGCTGAGACCTTTATCAAATCAGCCTGGTGCTTTTGCCCTACCAAGGCAAAGCACCTATCCAACTTGTGAAGGGCGTTCAAGTACACATCCCTCAAGACCTGCTATAAGTACACAACTTTATTAAACATCCCTAAATTCACAATTTTAATAAAGAAACATTATTAAAATAAACTAAGTTATACTTAGGTCATAGTCTCTAGAGGCACCCACCCCTCAGGAAGCTCAACATTAGGTAAAGGCTCCTCACTAACTCCGCTCTCGAGGTCGGTTACTGTCACCACCTCGAGTATCACCCCTACCATATTAGGCTTAACTATAAGAGCCTTTCTCTTCCTTCCCCTTCTAGTAGGAGATGCAAGTTCGTTTGCGGGCTAAGCCTCATCTGCTTGATAAAGTCAAACAAGTTAAACCATCATCATATGTTTTAAAAACAAAATTAAATATAACAAAAAGTTTTACAAAAAAAGTAAAATAAAACTCACCTAAGGCTCGATGGGGCCACCTAACGGCCCGCAAGACTGAGTGGCACACCATTCGCTATAATCTCTACCCCAATCCAAGAAGACCAAGGCAGCAATGCCTATCTCACCTTTCCCGGCCTCACCCTCAGTATCAATGACTTGAGTGGGTGAGTGCAGGACCACAAAGTCTTCCACTCCCGTGCCTACCTAACGCAAACACCTCTCTCCAAGGTACATGGTAATCTCATCAATGGTTATCAATATGATCCTCTGACGAGACTAGGTCCAAACCTAGGTTTGGGAAAAAGCTATGCCCCTCTCCAAGACCCACCTGGTCCAAGGATGCCACTTAACCTGCACAAAGCATAATAGAATTTAGAACATGATTTTCAAAAGTGAATAAATAATTAAATAAGAAAAAATATTGTGTACTAACCTGAGCAGCAGTCAAGAGGTCTAGGTCTTGTTAGAAGATGAAGATGGATTTGTGGACCTAGTGGTGGGTCTTCAAAACCTTCCACCTTGCTATGCAGGGGAAGGGAAACACCTCCTCATTCCTCCATGCCGGAGCCAAAGGTGAAAAGTGCTCATAGCACCACACCTACAAAATGGAAGAAGCCCAAAGTTAAACGGCATAAAAAATATAATAAAAGAAAGAATAAGTAAAAATAGAAATAACAAAAGTATTGGTAAGTTATACCTTCCAGAGGAAGTATAGACCCAAGAAGGCATGTGAGCCTTGCTTGGCTGAAACCTCACTCATTGGAGAACATCCACCTCAGGGCGTATCTACCCCAACTATAAGTCCCCATAAGGCCTAAATCCTCTAGTGCAGGTAGCAGGTAGAAGTACACCCGATCACTCTTCCCACAAAAGATGGATCAAGTCAGCATGTAGAGAGGGAATGTGTGGATGGAGAAAACTATCTCAGCCTCTGAACTCTCCTCCATCGCCCAAATATACTCCTTCTCAAACCAAGAAGGGAGGACACCCTTCGTGCCATTGTAGTACTCCACCTGGTATGGCCTTATACATCTCACCACTAACTCTTCATCAACGTCATCAGTGGAAGGTGGGGGTGTACCGTCAATCGAAAGCCCGGTCATTGTGAAAAGGTTGATGGGAGGCATGCCAATCTCTCCCATGGGTAGGTGGAAGGTCTAAGTGATAGGCAACCATCTCTTGACGAGTGCCAACATCGAGGCTTTGTCTACCTTCAACACGATCAAGCTCAGAAAAGGCCCAAAGCCTAGGTCCCACACTCTATCCTAAACCTTGGGGCATATACGCTCCCATAAGGCTTTAACCCCAAACCATGACCCATGTCTCTCTACCCTCCCTCTAATCTGTAAAAAGAAATACATGAAAACATGTTAAAAAATGTCCAAGCGAAAAGAAAAGTCCAAATGAAACCAAAAGAAACAAAAAGTTTCAAAATAATGCAACTCTGGTCTTAGAAATACCTGATTTTTTTCTTAACGCCTAAATTTTTGCCTAACGCCTGAAATTTATGTTAATGCCTGATTTTTAAAAAGGTTAAAAATTCATGTGTTACACCTGTAACTTAGGGCTATCACTTTTAGGCATTGGAAAAATCCGTAAATTGTTAAAATCATTGCAAAAACTCCTCAGATTATTCTAAAATATGAATTTAATAAAAATTATTTGTTCAAAATTATTTTAACATTAAAAAATTCAAGAAAGTTTAACAAGTTTGCAAAAATCAAAAAGAATTCATAAGATCTTAAATAAAATCTCTAAAAAGCTTGGGAAACTCATAGAAATATGAAAAATGAATAAATAAATAAAAAGTCACCTCATTCGCTATCAGATTATTCCATAATGTTGTCTCTTATGCGAAAAGAAGCGGGAAGTATCTACTTAATCCACCCCAACTCATAGTTGAAAGATTTGTTTTGATTTTAGAATTTTGGAAATGAAAAAGAGGAAGAAAGCTTCTTAGAATCTCTCCCTTGGTCTGTAACTGAAGTATGGAAAATGACAACACAAATAGACAAAAGAACATTCGCGGGCCATTTAAAACTTGTAACTGCTCTCAACGCCTAATCGTGTCCTCAACGCTTGAATTTTAATTCAATTAAATTCAGGCGTTGACACCAAATTCAAGTGTTAAGCATTTTTACCTATAACTGTTCCAACACCTGATTGTACACTTAACACCTGAATTTTAATTGAATTAAAATGAGGCATTGGAACAAAATTTAGGTGTTAGTTTTAATTTCTACAGAATATTACTTTTAATTGTAAAATGACATTTTTAACCCTCTATTCATGGTTGCTTACAAACATGGATCATACCTATACACTTGGATCCATACTCCACAACCTCCATAAATTTTGTAAATGCCCTAATTGCCCTTCCCCCTAAGGAATGAGAAATTTGGAAGAACCAAAGCCGGTTCAGAGCAACATTGACACTAGCACAAATCAATTTGGATTGGCCACTATTAGAGGCAGCCACTTCATTTTGGGACCCTTCATCCATGGTTTTTCTCTTTAGAGAACAAGAACTCACACCCATTATCAAGGAGCTCGAATCCTTCTTAGACTAGGAGAATTGTCTCGACATTGGTGCCATGATCCCAACACACAAGCCTAGCTATCTCAAAGACTTTCATGCCTTGGGCATCTCCAAAGTCTCCTTGCCTAACGACGCTTTAGAAGAATATGTATGTTTCTCTTTCGACCTCTTATTGGAAAGAAGTTGGAAGAAAGTTGGTGATTTTGTAGACCCAACCAAGTTCAAAGCATTCACTTTGGTTTCCCTAGGATAAATTTTGCTTTCACATAGCTGTCATCATGTTAATGGTGTCCTCCTCAACATCTTGGAACAACATTTATTGAAAAAGACCCTTGCACCCATGATCATATCCAAGACTATCTCTAGTCTCTCTCATTGTATTTGACATCGTCAAGGTTGGTTATATGGCTATCCAGCTTTCTTACAAGTCTGGCTATGGAAACATGTGACTACACTTTCATCTTTCCCAACTTATGTGTCTTGTGATTTGACTGTAGTACAGATACATGTCAACAATCGGCCTTTTTCAATCAAAGCCATGACATCCAATTATCAGAGTCTGCTATCTAGTGTGCTCCGCGAACATATCAATTGGCGAGTCAAGTGGCATAAAGCATGCTATCCACTTCTGGAAACCGTGGATGGCACATACATGATCATTACAAGGGTTTTTTAGAGCACCTCTATGTACCCATATGCGTCCTTCGATAATTTTCCCTCAAACAAGATCTCTTTGATTTCCCTATAACCTTCAAAGATATATTCAAGCTTGACTACCATACATCTGCTTATGTACGGTCTCTTTTATCCACCTTATGGGACAACTCACATACGAAGGATGCTTGTCATTTACCACTCATATCTGCAAAAGCGCAAGCCATGACATCATCTTATAAGCTTTGGCTTCTTCACAAACCTTCTATACAGCCCGACACCCCCAATGTACCCATTTCCTTGAACAAGAGGCCATGCAATAAATCATCAACTACATCGCATGCAGAGCTTTCTCTCACTCAGGTGGAGTATGAGCAAGCACTATTAAACTTAGCCGAAAAGCAAGCCTTACATGCCCAAACTAAGGCTACCTTGGAGATTGAGTCACATTTGAGTACAGAGGCCAAGATCTCCCGTGATTGCACTCAAATTTGGAACAAGACCTAGTATGAACTCATCATCTCCTTGAAAAGTGAGCTCAATGACAATAGAACCTCCCATGATGATTTAGGAGTTGAGATGAGGCACAACAATAGCATGGATTTTATACAGGATCAGTGGATACAGTCATGAGTTCATGAGCTAAGAAAATAGATTTTCTTCTTAGGCTATGAACCGGTGCCACCTCCACCACCACCTCTAGTAGTGCCCGATCTTTAGATTACTTCTTATGCTTTCATTTCTGATGTATTGGGGTAACTAACCTATTGCACCCTAAAACCCACACCAAAAGGGCCATGAATTTCGGCACATGACGTTAAACATTCATTCATTCATTCTTAATCTGTAAATTCTATATAAATTTTTCGCTAATTCTTTTCATTCATACACAGTGGAATTACATATCATAAATCATAACCATCCATATCCCATAATCAATTTATAATAAAATTTTCATAATTCCATAAACCTAAAAATAATTCATAATCATGTCCTAGCATTCCCATTCACATAATCTAATAGTCTGATATAAATTAAACCATCATCTAAAAATCAACTATCAAGCCTAAACCAAAATCCATTAACTTATTTTATTCTTTCAAATAAACTAAAATAAAATACTAAACTAAAATAAAATAAAGTAATGTCTCAATGTCTCATAACATATATCCAATCTTCTAACTCTCCACTCTTGTCTGCCAACATCACTATGCAGCTATCTCCTCATCATCTATGGTGCCAAATTTGGGGTGAGCTTGACTAACTCAGCAGGTAACAATAAACTAAAGAATAACGGATCAAAACTTTTGCACAAATTAAAACAAAATAGATAGTTGCATAACTTTTAACAATATACGGAGCTGAATAGTTACATATAAAACATATACTGAACTGAAAATATTAAAAGATAAAAACATATAAATGGTCTAAATAGAACAAAACAGGTACATATAACTTAACTGAACAAAACTGAACATGTAAAATAGATACATAAGTCAATACATATAATAATTACATAAGCCAATACAGATAACAGTTACATAAGCTAGTACAAATAATAGTTACATAAGTTAATATAGATAACAGTTATACCATTTAATCCCCGATGCAAAGGGCCACATGATTCACCAATTTTATCTCCGGTGAGAAGAGCCACATGATACACCAATTTTATCTCCGATGAGAAGAGTCACATGATAACCATTTATAATCCCCGGTAAAAGGGCCATTCACACCATAAGTCAGGTGTGCTGAGCATCATCTATGTTTCCTCTTTGATGATTAAGGGTGGCTTATAACAAAACTATAATAGAAAACTATCAACAAAAATGAAGAACAATAACAGTACTAGAACAAAACATATAGCAATCTATAATAGAACATGAACAAACTCATAGCACTTTAGATCATGGATGCTTAATACTCCTAAGCACAGAACTATGGAACAATTAGATTTTTACAATAATCATGAAGAACATATCACATTTAGATCATAAATCAATCATATAAGTATATATAATTTTTACAAAATAAGAAAATGGTCTCTATGATCCTATGGAAACAATTATCCAACTGAAGGTACTTGTGCGCTTTAAAACATAAAAATATCTCTTTAAAATTATTGAATTTGGAACTCAAACAATCCTTAACATGTAGAATATGAATCTAAACAATATAGGCCCTCAAAATTTATAAAATAATTTATCTTCTTTCAAAACAATTCAAAACTAGTGAAGAACAGTTGAAAATAAATTAAAAAACTAGAATAATCTTTGTAAAACAAGTTTGGAAAGGTTCTTAAAACCTATGGCATTCAAAAACAAAGTTAGTTTAGTGTTCCCTACAAAACCAATTCATCTTCTTTTAAAACAATTCAAAACAAGTGAAGAACGATTGTAAATCTATTAAAAAATAGAGTAGTTCTTTACAAAACAGTTTAAATCAGTTTTAAGAACCTATGACAATCAAAAACAAATTTAGTTTAGTGTTCACTACCTCTTGATTGATGTAAAATTCCTTCCAAGCTTTACTCTTCTAAAAAATCCCAAAATCTTTGCAAAACCTAGCTTTTCCTCTTCATTTCTCTTCAAAATCCATATTCTTGTAAAACTTCTTCAAAAAATCATATTTCTTATAAATCTCTATGTTTTTATAAGTCTAAATAACAACCCTACTTTCCAACTTCGTGTTTAGGTAGGTCTCTAGTGAAAAAGACCTTAAAATTTTGTAAAAACCACGATTGTACGAAATTTTTCACTTTGATAACGTCATCCTAATAGAATTTTTCAGCACAAACACCTAGTGGGAAAACGATCATAACTTTATCTACAAAACTCAGATTCACTCACCAATTTTTTTGTTGAAAACTCGACTTCAAAAGCTATTAAAATCTATAAGACTTGCTCTTTAATTCATTTTATATATTTATTGGTGTATTTTTAAAGTTATCTCAAAATCTATTGATTTACACCATACCAGACAACATAGACACTTTTTGGGAAAAGTGTCGTAGCTTGTTCTAGAAAACTTCAATTCACTCACCGTTTATCCCATTAGAAAGTAGAATTATAGATATTTTCAAGAATATATTATTTGTAAGGTGATTCCTATGAAATTGATAGATATTGACTTATGAAGTTGTGTCATCCGTGTGAGACAACTTTATAAATTGTCATGTCATTAATCCTTTTTTCCTTGCTTAGTAAATTGCCTTTAACTTTTTTGTTCGGTATTTGTTTCGTTTGTCATTTATTGCATATGACTCTAGACTTCCATGATTATCCAAAGGTATAACTTTTACTCATAGATTCTTTCTACATATTTGTTAGTGCCTCTCTAAAGTTACTCCAACATTCAGATCATCATACATGCATTAAAGTGATATATGTGTGTACAAAACTTATGTGACATGTGTTAGCATTCTAAGTGTGACATGTGTACAGTAATATGTGTATCATGGTACGGGGTGTTACAACCATCACTATGGTCTACAACTGACTCTTCATATTCATGTCCATTAATTGGATCTTCTTCCTCATCCTCTCCTCTCCCATTATGGCCAGCTCCTTCCTCCTCAGACTCATCCATGAACTCCTCATCAGAGTAGTTAGTAATGTTGTCACTAGCTGTCTCTAGAACTAACGAGTTCTCTGGTGTAAAGACCTAAGCTACTGCTAGCTTTAGATTTGAGGAGTTTTGCTTCTGATTGTGGATGATCATTGATAGTTTCCTAATAACTATATAGAGAAGGGACATCACTATGGCCTTGGTGGAGGCATTGGTAGCCTTGGTAGGGATGAGCTTCATACCCTTCTTCTTAGGATTGCTTGCATCCTACACATGTCTTATTCTTTTCAATAATCCATATTTGTAACAATAAAATACTATTGTTCCTCCACAAAATGATATTATGATAGGAACTCCTAATTCTCTGGCAAATATAACCCTTCTAATCATTTCTTCACATGTACCCGTCGTAGCATTCAAGTAATGCCCTTTGATTTCACCTATTTCGGCCTATGCTTAATAAATTGTTTCGGCACATGATCAGATTCATTTGTGAAAAAATCCCAATAGTGAAGGGAGGAGTAGGTTGTTTCTCTCAAGTTGGCATGCGAAAGGGCACCTTGTGTGCCTGAAGAATCTTGGTGACAAGAATAGGGAAGGGAATGTTCCCTGTAGAGTGTTTGGCCTTGGTAGTCTTTAGCAAGGTTTGAAAGATGATGGAGAGCAAGTCGATTTTCATCCCTTCAATGAATTTTTCAATTAAATAGACCATCTAGAGAGTGAGGTCATTGCGGTGTGTGGTCGGGCGTAGATAGTAGGAGAACACCCAATGGAGGAACTTGACTATTGGCTTGCAAGGCTTGTAGGGGAGCTTCCTACCCTAGATGACATACTTTATACATTGTCGCTCAGTCATGGCAGCCTTCTCTGTCGGTGTCATCTTCTTGATGGGAAATTTGATCCCATTCGCTACCCGAGGGATCTTGAGGAGATTTACGATGTAATCGGGGTTTACATTGATGGGTCACCCGTACACCACTGAGTAGAATGAGTAATCTTCATTGTTCTCTAAAAAGACGTTGGAGTAGAAGATTCTGATCTCCTTGTCCTGGATCGGACGTTGTAGGTCAAAGAAGAGGAGCCACCCTCATGCATTCAATTGTTTATAAAATTGCAGTGTCTTCCACACATCCAGCTCTACACTATGCTTAATGATGAATTGACGCTTTGAGAACATCTTCTCTAATGCTTACAAGGATTTGGCATCATAGAAGGGAGAAAATGAGCCATCCTTGAAACCCTTGGTAAGCTTGGGCGCCTATGATCCTTCCCCCATAGAGCGTTTACCCTTGTTCATAGAAGATGGATTTTCTTGCGCAAAACCTCCCTTGGATGACTTAAAAGCATGTGTAGCTAGCTTCTTCTGCACCATAGTGGCTATTCGAGGTGGATTAAGCAAGCACAGGAGAAAGGGTTTCAAAGAGAGGAAGAAGACAAACCCAAACATTTCAAATCCAATGAAAATGTCAAGAATTCATAGTTTTTAAAATATACATGCAATATTTTGGACAAGATTGCCCTCGTGACCAATCATGGGGTTTATGACTGGTCATGCTTCCTGATCAATCACAAACCCTGTGATCAATCATGAAAGATAGGTCTCTCCTCCTAGCCTCTTATGTGCATTGCAATGCTGCTACTCATGAGCACTATACTTGAGCACTACATGTATACCTTAAGTACCTTAATTAGAGTTAATAGGACTCATCCCATCACACACAAACCAATGACACTCCTTATATATTCAAACCTCCTTGAATCAAGGGGTTTTGTCAAAATGTTCGCTAACTTGTCTTTCATGTTCATATGATCTAAGGACACAATCTTCTCATCCACCAATTACTTGATGAAGTAATGTCTAATATCTATGTGTTTAGTCCTTGAGTGCTGAATTGGGTTCTTAGAGATGTCAATTACACTCTTGTTGTCTACAAATAGACTTAGAGTTTCTTATGACAACTTATAATCTCTAAACATTTACTTCATCCAGAGAAGTTGAGTGCATCCACTGCTAGCTGCAATGTACTCAGCTTTGGCAATTAACAATGAGATAGAGTTTTGTTTCTTGCTATGCTAAGAAAAAATGCTATTGCCAATGTAAAAGAAATCTCCACTCATGCATTTGCGATCCTCTACATCGCCTACCCAATCAATATATAAGTATCATGTAACCTTAAATGTGGTGTCAAATAGGTACCATAACCCAAAGTCTATTGTCCTATGGATATAGCGAATTATTTTCTTAGTCGCTTTGAGATGTGACTTCCTAGAAGATGCTTGGTATCTTGTACAAGCACCTACACTAAAGGATATATCAGGTTTGTTTGTTGTCAAGTATAGAAGCTACTTATAATACTTTGGTAATATGTGGAATCTACCTCAGCCCCTTCAAGATCCTTGGTGATCTTATCACTTGTGCTAATTGGAGTATTAGCCGGTTTGGATTCATGCAACCCAAACTTTGACACTAGGTCTTTAACAAACTTGGTTTGGCTCAAGAATATGTCATCTTGTGTTTGCTTTATTTAAAGACCTAAGAAGAACCTAAGTTCTCCTTCCATACTCATTTCAAATTTTGATTTCATTGTTTGAGCAAAATTATGTGACATTTCATCACTCGTTAACCCAAAAATGATATCATTAGCATAGATTTATACTATGAAAATGTGACCATTTTACTTCTTGATGAAAGGTGTCTTATCCACACTCCCTCTATCAAAATGGTGATCAAGAAAGAATCATGTGAGCCTCTCATACCATGCTCTTGAAGCTTGTTTGAGGTCATATAGAGCCTTCTTGAGCCTATATATGTAGTTCGACAAGTGGATCCCTCTGGTTGCTCTACGTATACTTCTTCTTAAAGAATTCCATTTATGAATATACTTTTTGCATCCATTTGATATAATTTAAATTTAAAATAGCACACAATGGACAAAAGAATCATAATGGACTCTAATCTAGCAACAGTGGAAAATGTCTCCTCAAAGTCAATGCCCTTAATTTGGGCGTACCCCTTTACCACAAGTCTGACCTTATTCTTCATTAATGTACCATGTTCATCCTATTTTTTCTTAAAAATCCATTGATACCTATGACATTCTTGTCAAAGGGTCTCTTAGTTAGGAACCACACATCATTCCTTTTGAACTGATTGAGTTCCTCTTTCATGGCCATGATCTAAACTAGATCATTTAGAGCATCCTTCACTCTCTTTGGCTCTATCTTGGATGTGAAGAAAAAGTGACTTAGGATGTTTTCAATTTGTCTCCTAGTCTTTATCCCGATGCTTGGATCACCAATGAGTCACCCTGAGACAATCCTTTGGTGAGCCTTTTTTCCTTGCGATGAGGTTGAACTTCTTTAACATCATCCTTGGAGCTAGATTGAGATGAGATCTTCTTTTATCCTTATTAAGGTTTTTAAATACTTTTTAGAGGTAAAGTCTCAACCTCATGATCTGATAATACAACCGATACATCTACTTGTACATATGTTGACTCATGATCACCTATGACTACATTGATTGACTCTTCCATTGTGATAGTCCTCTTATTGTAGACATAGTAGGCTCTATTTGTGTTGGAGTATCCAAGGAAAATGGCATCATTACTTTTCTTGTCAAATTTTCTAATGTATTCTCTATCCCTTAAGATGTAACATGTGCTCCCAAAAACTTTGAAGTATTTGACGGTTGGCCTTTTCCCACTCCACAATTCATAGGTTGTTTGTTTGTACCAGGTTTATGATAGACAATATTTGAAACATAGCAAGCTATGCTAATTGCTTCATCCCAAAATCTCTTGGCCAATTCTTTGCTTGTAAGCATAGAGGTAGTCATGTCAGGTAAAGTTCTATTTTTTCTTTCAACAACTCCATTTTATTGAGGAGTTTTAGGTGCTGAAAACTTGTGCTTGACTTCCATCTCATCACACCAATATGAGAATTTATAATTCCCAAATTCCCTTCCATGGTGGCTTCTAATGTGGTTGATGGTTAATTCCTTCTCTACTTAAATTCTCTTACAAATGTTTAAGAATTCATTGAAGACTTCGGATTTCTCTCTTAGGAATGCTACACACCCAAGTAAATATCGAGAAATCATTAACCACCACCATGAAGTATCTTCTACCACCTAGAATCTTCGTTCTAGTTGGATTGGCCAAGTCCATGTGGAGTAGTTCTAGGGTTTTAGACACCCCTATTTGTGTGGTTTTCTTGTGAAGGACTCTAGTTTGTTTTCTCATTTAACAACCTTTGCACAATGGGTTGTCAATCTTACCTAGCTTGGGAAGGTCCTTGACTATTCTCTTCTTGATAAGTCTTGCAAGATCCCTAAAGTTGAGATAGCTTAATCTTTGATGCCAAAGATTGGTCTCATCCTTTTGGGATATTAGACAAGTGTCCCTTATCTGAAGATGGAGATCGATGACATAGAAATTTCCACTTGTCCTTACACCTTCGGCTAAGATTTTTCTTTTGCAAGGTTCCTTGATCATACAACGCTCTTTGCCAAATTAGACAACATAACCTTTGTCACATATTTGTATTATGCTAATCAAGTTGTGTTTTAACCCTTGCACATCAAGAACTTTTGTGAGTTGAGGAATGCTAGGGGAAACTATTGTTCTTACCCTAAGAATATTGGCAGTGTTTCCATCACTAAATGTGACATATCCACCTTGAGTTTCCTCAAGTTGGAAAAATAATTCCCTCTCACTGGACATATGTCTTGAGCATCCACTATCAAGATACCATCTTGACGTGATTTTAGCTCTTAGTGCAGTTTGAATGACCAATCACTTTTGTTCATCTTTCTTTGTCCATTGCCTTTTTTCCTAAGGTGGGTTTAGGGCCTTACCTTTTAGCACTTTGGAATTGGTCCAAATCTTTCTTCCTTTGAAGGTTTCTATTTTTAATACTTTGAAAATAGTTTTTCTTGTTGACATTCTTCTCATTTTGTATTTTCCTTGAGGATTGCATTCTTTGGGATTTAATATCACTTGTCATCTTTTTACAATCCACCTTGATGTACCCTTTTAAGACACAATAGAAGTAATAGAATAAGAGTCTTCTAGATGTGTAGGATTATGTTGTCTTCCTTCTAGATGGTTTATTGCAGAAGTATTATTGGGATCTTTTAAGTTGCCTAGTTTAAGTAGGTTGTCCTTTAGCCATCTTTGATGTGGAGGCATTCCTTTAGAATCCTCCTAAGGTAGAAGCTTTATTCGCTTGAAACTTGTTCCATGCCTCCTTGGCATAGGAATAAAATTGTCGCTTTGGTCTACTTTCAACCACTTGGGCATAAGATCGAGATTGAGGTTGCATTGATTTGTTCAAAGTTTTACCTTAACTTATAGGGAATTTATCCTTGAGTGAAGTAGATGGTCTCTTCTCAACCTTCCTTGACCTTTGATAAGATCTTTGAGGCTCCACCTTTTTTTTCCCTTTTTGGAAGGTTGTAGAGAGGTTGAGTTTTCCCGGTGGCTTTGATAAAGAAATTTGTAGGCCTTTGTGTGGAGGAGGTGGCATTGACTTTGGAATTGAAACCAAGTCCCATCATGTCTCCATGATCGTTTTCCATGGTGAGCATTTTCTCAAGATGTTCAATTCTTTGAGACACTATACCTAAGGACTTCCTCTTATCCTCTTCAAGTTCATTGATTTTCTTGAGGTAATCAATGGACTTCCTTATGAGTTAGGCACAAGTCATGTTGAGAGCCTTGTTCCTCTCATTTAAGATCTTGACTTGATCTTCCAACTATTGGATGAGTGAGTCATCACTACTTGATTCATCATTCTCCTCTTCTATTACTTTGAACTTCTTCTCAAGCTCAAAGACCTTGTTGGATAATTTTTTTATTATCCTTAAGAAGTCTTTTCTTCTCATGCTTCCTATTGTCCTACTCTAAACCTAGAAAAAGTTTAACTTCACTCAGCTTCTTTTCTAATTTTAATATCCTCAAATTCATTTCCTCCTTGGCATAAAGGAGCAAGTAATTTTTTTTGAAAAGATCTTTTTCTTTTTCACTTTCCAAAGATGACTCTTGTTTAAGGATAGAGATGGTGTCTTTTAGGGATTTTGACTTTTTAACTAAATCATTGATTTTTCTCTTGAGTTATTTGTTTTTTTTTTTCCAACTCAGCACTTTGAATGAAGAGTTCATTGAAGGTCTCTTGTGCATCATAGGTCTCCTTTTCTTCATCATCTCTCTCATTCTCACTACTAGAGTCACTTGTGTACACAAGTGAGCTCATAGGAGTGTTGACAGCCATGAAAGCTTTGATCTCTTGTGAGAGACCTTCCTCACTACTTTGTGACTCATTTTCTGATACCTCATAATTGTCATCCAAAGTTGTAGCCATGGTCTTACCCTTTGGCTTGAACTTGTTCTTTTTGTTACTGCAATCCTCGGCAATATGATATTTCCCTTTGCACTCATAGAAAATGGGAGGTTCCTTGGAGAATTCATTTTTCTTCCTATAGTTAGGGATGAATCTTTTCACTTTGTTTATTCTTGGAGTAATTCCTTGCATTTCTCCTAAGGAACTTCTTAAACTTTTTAGCCATCAAGGCTAAGTCATCATCCGATTCTTTGGTGGAACTGGAAAGTTTTATTACCTTGAAGGAAATGCCCTTCTTCTTAGTAATGACCTTGATTTATGCTTCAAATGTTTAAAGGGAACCAATTTATTCTCCTAGTCTCATGGTCTCTAGGTCCTTATTTTCTTTAATAATGATCACTTTATGTCTAAACCTTTTAAGGAGTGATGTAAGCACCTTCCAGACCACTTTTGATTATGAAATATCCTCTCCTAGACTCCTCATGATATTGACCAAGTTAGATAACTTGGCATTGAATTGAGAGAATTCATTGTATTCATTTATTCTTAAAGCTTTTACTTGTACAGTGTACATTTGAACCTTAGACATCTTCACAGCACTTGTACCGTCATGGGTAGCAGAAAGACGCTTCCATGCTTTTTAGCTATCTTTAGATGAGTTATCCTCTTAAACTCATTCAAGGCCAAACCACTTGCTATGACATTCAATGCCCTAAAGTTGAACTTGTGAGCATCTACCTTAGCGGTGGTTCACTTACTCCGTCGTTTGTCGGGTTATGTATAGCCATCGATTATTGCATTTCATACCCTATGGTCATATGCATTAAGGAAGATCTCCATGTGAGACATTAAATACCCATAGTCACTTCTATTGAAGAATAGAGATGTACTAATGGACATACCATTACCTTCTCTAGCCATTTAGGATTTTTGCTAGGATCTTACTCGGGTTGTTAAGCCCTATGGAAGTAACCTAGGCTCTAATACCAATTGAAATACCTATTAGGTTATCCTAGAAGGGGTGAATAAGATATGAAAATTATTTTAACCCTTTTACAAGTGTTTGAATTGATTTTAATTAGATATCAAACTTGGATATTGGCAAGTTGAGCTATGTGATGCAAGGGGCTCTTTTGAAACAGAAAAAAATGTTCTATCTAGGATTTGGTGTTTTGACACCAGGTGATGTAATTTCCATATTAAAAAAATGCATCACCCACCCATTTTATTCCATATGACATCCCATGGTGTCCCGGACACCATCCTGGACCACAAATCCTGGATAGAACATCCTTTCCCCTTTTGAAAAAGTGGAAACACCACGGAGAGGTATGCATATGCATACATATATATATACTTTTGTAAGATTTTTATTTATTTGTTTGTTTTTGATAAAAAGGAGGATTGATTAATCTATATGCATTCATGATGATGATATCTTTTATCTTCTCATATGGATATTATTGCTATTATTACTTTTAAACAATTTATTATCAATAATATTTTTGTTCAAAACCAAAGAGTACAAAATATCCAAGAATAAAAGAGCTTTCAACACAACATATACTGGTTTATCTATGGATACTAATGTTATGTCTAGGATGTTGTATGTCCTACCGTGTCCTATGCACAAAGGGTGGGTGCATAGGGTTAAAACTGCAAAAACAGTTTTCAAATGAATAAATAGGTACCCATGAAAAGGGGAGTATAGGGTTAAAATGGTAGAAAAAAAGTGTTTAAATGAATATTTGCTATTCATTTAAAAGAGGCACAAAATTCAAAAAACCATCATGTGTCAACCTGTGGTAAAGGACATGGTAAGACATACAAAATGCTGGACAAAACATTTGCTCATTTTCTTGTTGGTATATGGTTAGAACTTTCTCAGAAGTTTGGGGGGTGGGGGGAATAGGTCTATAAACGAGCCAGGATGGGATAGGCCAAAGTCAGCTAGCCCAAGCTCTCTCTAAATATCATGGGTTCAGACCCGCCCTAGGTCCGAGCTCGGCACACAACTCACTGGGTGCAAAACAAGCTAGGCATTGGGTCCGAGCTTAGTCGGGTTCAGGCTGCCTAAACTTCATAAGCCCTAAATACTTATATTATGCCGAAGCCTAGATTTGGATTATATACAGCAAATAATAGAAGAAGAAATTAATGCAAATAGCAAGAACACACAAGACACTACGTCCACGGGTGAAGGTGATCAAAAGAGCTTTCACTAGTAAATACAGATTACAAGGAGTAGTGTTGTGCGGCTCGTCTCTTCTAAAACCCTAAAGACCAGGTTCCAAGAGAAGAGCATACCTATGTTCGCTAAAAACACACATTTTATAGGTGACTGTCTCACCGCCAAGAAACCCTAATATCAAACTTTTTAAAACCGGTGATTCCGTTTGAATACCCAACGCAGAATGTCGTTACATGGTTTCTTAATTAGAGACATGTTTGAATTCACAAGTAGACCCGTCACCTGAAGAAACAAAATATGTCTTATTCTCTTAGAATGTATCAAAATATTCTTTCCTAGAACAAATATGAACAACACAACCTAAATCCAATATTCACTTATCATGAGAAAATGTGTCCATACCTTTAAAGACCGTGATAACATCTCCAATGTACTCTTTCTGTTCCTCTGCCAATACAGTATTAGGACTATCACCTTTCTTCCTGTAAGCACGCTCTAGACAATTCCTTTTCCTATGGTCATATTCTCTGCAATGAAAGCACTACATCTTACCCTTTCCTCTACACTTGGATCTAGACTGATGTAAGTAAAGAGCATAAACAATGATAGTTTAATCCTCATCATCAATCTTAATATCAATGTTTTTCAAATCAATAATGATTTTCTTGAATTCATCAAGATGGGCATTCAAAGACATATTCTCTTATCTTAAATGTATAGATCCGTTGTTTTAAATATAATAGGTTCATGAGAGACTTAGTCATGTATAAGCTCTCCAACTTGAGCCACAACCTAGCAGTAGACTCCTCTTCTACAACATCTCATAGCACCTCATCGACCAGGTACAACTGATTGAACAAAGTG